>JAVTVY010031229.1:0-13371 GCA_036873755.1 Hanleya hanleyi
CAATTTTCCTCGAAGAAAAGCATGAATTTTGAAGAAAAATTACGAAGCCATCACTTTTCCGGTACTCCACATGGCCGCCATTTGAAATTTACCCATGATCCTCTACTCACGGGGTCATGCAAACAGACTCAAAATGACCCCAATATGATAAAATAAAAGGTCGCGGAGGGTCTCAGCTTTTATTTTTTCGTCGCTCCGGAGAAAGGGGAGAAAGTTTGGTGGAAGGAGGAGTGGGAGCATAATCCGGGGCTAGGGGCCGTTTGAATATCATATGTTTTGTATATCCATAGGGTTCCAATCAACAGGCACAAACAAAGCTAGCCTGCAACATACTCTGGAAACGACTCGGAAATTAATTCATTTGGGTAAAGAATAATGGTCAGTGATCATGGTGTCTTGCTGGCATTATTGAAAACTGTTGGACGCTTCTCCTTTGTGTTTTTATTATATTTATTTCAAACACATTTGGACCTGGTGCCCATCTTAATCTTGGCTCCACGAGCTCCTGCATGCATGCCCACAATTCACTGGGAATTCCGTTCAGTAATCGCAGCGTTATATTCTGGCATGTCGTACATGCTAAGAGCGTGTATTCCACAAACTGGTATCGACCTTTAGCCCAGACATTTTCTGCTGGCCGCGCATATTTTTTCCAAATCGGTGAATCATTAACCACAAAGCGGCAGGATAGACGAAGGCCATGACGCAAAATCTGAAGTCGATGCACGGCATTAAATTTCTTCGTGTCTAATTCTTGTAGCGGGTTTAAATAATTATCACTTGTTAAAAGTACACAACTTTAAATCGTTTTCTCGTTTCAATGAAGAGGCGCCTTGCCTAATCCATTATCGCTACTATCGAAGGGTTCGCTCACCAAATACATGACTCAGTATTTTCATTCAACAAAACTGATGACCTAAATCAAGTTGTTTGCCCTCTCAATATCTTTTATTCCTTGGACCCGCGGTTCCATGATTGGCTGAGATTTCATTATGTCACAAGTGGTATTAGTCGATTCGCGCGTGACTAAGGCGGGAATCGGATCAATTATTAGCCATTTACGAATAATCTTTTTTTTACCTTCAGGTTGAGCGTTTCTGGTTGACCGTATGAAATCTTTCATCTCGTACACAAGAAAACTCACGACGATCATCCTCCATGATGCAGGTCTGTATATACTCCGTACCAGGCCCTGCAGGTAGATTGGGGTTGTATGTTATTACTGGAACTGCACTGTCAGGATTTTTGGGTATAGACGTATAGACGTAACGTACCCAAAATAGTTGAGTCAAAAGGACCCAAAATATTTGAGACAAAATAGAATTTGACCCAAAGACTTTGGGTCCGTCACGTATATACCCAAAATTACCTTGTCAATTTGACCTAATCCTTCTGACAGTTTAATATACACTGAAAAAAAAAATCCTTAAAATTTAGACGGAATATTCCTTAACATGGTAAGGAATATTCCTTAGTTATGTTGAGGAATAATCCGCTGTTGTAATAGTCGGGGAATATTCCTTAAATTTTTATGGATTTTTTTTTATGTAACAGCCAATGAACGGACGGCGTTTTGGGGCCATACTTCACCGTCGTGGAAACTCGTTATATTTAGATGAAGGCCCAGTTATGTGGAGAAAAAGTTGGAGGTCAAACTCTTTGAAGTCCGAGAGGAAACATGGGAGCGTCTCTTAAGTCAAAACATTCACGGGTACAATCATCGACTTCAAAGCAACCAGAAGGAGACGAAACATTGCCTGCCGCTTTAAATCGTTCAAACATGGGCATGTTCGGAGAAGTCACGAGTTCACGAATGCGCTCCGGAATATTTCCGATTGAAGTGGCTGGTATTCCTTGTGGTGTGCAAGCTATCAGTCATGGCTCGGATTTGATTAGACTGGATGAGTCTCTATTTCATATGTACTATTTAATAATAATAAAATGATCTTTAATAAATATATACGTTTGATAACTAAATAAATAGAATGAAAAAATGTTTCAAGCATTTCTTAATAGGCAGAGTTACTTCCTCTTGTTTCCCGTTTAAAATACATTATGAAACAGGGGCTGGATCCAGTCTAGGATTTGATATATGACTAGGGATGATGACGACGATCAAATGTATGTACAGCTCATATATAGTTAATCACTGTTACGGCTTATAGTTAACCCCTGTTAGCTCTAGGTCACAAACCTCCATTGAAGTTTCTGGGTGTAAGATTATTATCAGGACTTGACTTCCGGCGAACATTGATTGGTCATTATACCTGACTATAATAATTCTATAATATCTGACAAAACCACCTTTTCAAATTTTAATTGGAAAAACATCTGGCCACCTCCTAAATTTGCCGTAATGGTATCGGACTGGATGCCCCTATTTCTGGCTGCCTTATCTAAAAAAAAAAAAAAAATGGTGGGGGATGTATGTTGAATTTCTTATATGTTTGAGCGGAAAGGCCAGGCTATCTGGTGTGGTGGGTCATTTGTGGCGGCGAATACTGGGGAATATAGTTTTCTCAAGATGTACTCTGCAAATTCACTACGTATTAAGTAAGGCGATTATTTAGTGGTTTGTGACCTCCATGGAAATAAGGCCCTCGGTGGCCGAGTGGTCTAAGGCGTTTCGCTGGTGATCGCTACCCTCACACCACTGAACCGGCACTGGTTCGAGCCCAGCAGGTGCATGTGTGAAAGTTTATCAGTTACTTGCCGACGGGCGGTGGTTCTCTCCGGGTACTCCGGCTTCCTCCACCATCCAAACTGACTGTCACCATATGAGTGAACAAACTTGTGTATGACAGCATTAAACCGTCCCCCAATTGAAATAATATTAACATCTTGGTATCCATATATGATAGATCAGACGAAGAGAAAGTTCCTTCAAAACGAAATAAAACCTTTAATTTGATGAAAGACGCATATACCGAATATGGTGTTATCATATATTTTCCTAATATCTTGGCAATCCAGCCTGGTGGGATAGGATGAGCTACAATAATCCATCTTCTTTAAACCAAACCAGTTTCTACGTTCCCACTTCGAACTTGCCTTGGTCGGACGGGCTGCCATTATTGTCCAAAATCGGAAATGTCAATTTCGTCTCACGAACCAATCAAACACAGCACTCGCCTCCTCTGTAGGCTGACGTCATGCCAATGCCACCCAATCGCTGACGCCGTCGCAGAGCACGTTTGAGAAAGACAATGGATAATACGTCATGCATATTCATGAGGCTATACAGGCTGCGTTTGAACAATAATGGCAGTCCGTACGACCAAGGCAAGTTCAGAGCGTGAGCGTAGAAATTGGCTTGGTGAACGAAGATGCCATAATCGTGGTCGTAGCAAGATGTAACAATACCATAGGAAGACTATTCGTCATAAAAAACAAAGAGAAGATTGCTCGACTGACTTTAGAAAAGTAGCCCAAGTATTCACACTCCCCAAACACACGATCGGATATATGCTAACCCAGGATAATGTGTGAGTTTGGTACTTTGCCAAAAGATGGAGACAGTCGCCTTTGAAGTTCGTAGTAAAAGTCAATACGAAACGATACGCGTTTGTGTTAGTTATATTATTTATAGTGGGAATGTAACACCATTCTGTTTTTGTTGTACACCGTGTAGTCATAATTTGGTCCGTGTAACCTTGCACAATTCAATTTTCGTTTTTGTTTTTTTTTGGTTTCTCAAAATCAAAAATTGAAATTTGACCGTCAATTTTCAATTTTCGTTTTTCGTTTTCGGTTTCTCAAAATCAAAAACTGAAATTTGACATTCAATTTTCAATTTTCGTTTTTCGTTTTACTTCGCGCAAAAATGAAAATCAAATATTGAAAATTGCCTCGACTTGTCCGTTTTTCGTTTTTTGATTTTAACTTTGACTCGTCAATGTTAACTGCGCACGCGCAAGGCTTATGATGTCACTTTCGGTCCGCGGAGTAGTATGGAAAGCGCAAATCGGATTGTTTAGGCAGGTATGGAAAAAAACAGTAGGGGGAAAGATGTGGGAGTTTCACTACACTATAGATCCCTGGAGCCAGGCATTCGAGCTAGAATATAATGGGCCAACTGCGCATGTGTAGGCAATCGTTCAGCAGGTGTGAAGCATTATATGGAGAACAACGGGGTTGATACACAGGGGAGTTTCATTAAAGTAGGGTAGTATAATAAATACGTGGGTACTCTAATCATAACCCCCAAAGGAACTTCCCGCGTCGATGCGTTGACGCGTTTGACACCCACACTTAAAGGAGAAGAAAACATTTGACTAGTATATACACTGAAAGAAAGATCCATCTCCCGCGTATCCAAAAATGTAAGCAAATATTTTTTACGATTTTATACCGCCGATCTATTCACTTTGAAACATCAAAAACTGGAGCCTGTGGACAGATTCATAAGTCCCGCCATTACAAGGGCTTGTGGCTATTTTAACCAATCAGAAATGCCGAAAACGTATTGCGCGCATCGCTGCGTGACGTCACTCGGGCTCATACTAAACTTCTGCCCTCTACGTTAAAGTATGAGAAGCTATCGGGACTGCAGGTTTATATATTGTATACTGTTATAATTTCATAGTGGTAGTGTGCCAGTATTCCGCAAATACACGGGCATCATGCCGCAGTGTATGACGTTTGTCTGTTCTAACAGAACTGGGAATCCAAACCTTCCAAAGACCGAGACATTTCAACCGATGTACTGAAACAGTGGGTGTATAGCGTCGGTAGGCAAGATTTTACTTCAAACGTACCAGAGAAGAACTTTTGCACAGTGAGGCTGATGCAATAAATTAGAGTGAGTTTATTAGCCTTTCTACACTATTTCAGTCATATCACGACGTTCGGTTCCTATTCCTGTCAAATTGTAATCATTCCAATATAAGAAAGGCTTGGTTTGTAATATATCTCCATGCAATGTCATTATATTTTCGCCTTCCCCGCTGGAGAGCGGCGAGGCCCGGGTGACGTCACACGCTTAGACGACCCAAGCCAAAATGGCAGTACGCTTGAGAGACAACGATGCGCAGGTTGATCGACGATTTAATCGAGTAGAAAAAATCGCAAAAAATATTGGCTTACATTTTTGGATACGGGGGAGATAGATCTTTCAGTCAGTGTGTACATTAGTCAAATGTTTTCTTCTCCTTTAAAGCGTTGAAGCGTTTTTGACGCTGAACGTTGACGGGCATCTGAACGCTCCAACGATCCAGGTCCCAAAAATAGAGAATGAAGATTGGACCTGAAGCGTTGAAGCATTCAGGCGTCTGACATCAAACGTGGCGATTGTGTGCTTGTTTGAAATGGTGGTTTACGGGCCGCTTGCCATGTATGCATTTCGCGGTCCATCACCGCGATGCTTACTCTTATTGATATTACATCTTTGTTGGTATCTTTATAAATACTATATTTCAAATCAATAGCAAATAGCGGTTGTCTGATGAATGCTGTTCGCTTTTGTAGCGCTTTAAACATCTATTTTTAGAAATGAGAGAATCTAAGAGTGCGTTCTGATTGGCTCAGGCCTCGATGCCAATAACCATTGAGAACAACGGGATGCCACATATCCAGACCTGTCTGGTGCATCTTCACAAGTCCAGGTAAATCGTGAATCCCCACACAGGGTTTACCTGGACATTTTTGGTGATTCGAGTGAGTTCTTGAGTCGTTGCCTCAATCTCGAACATTTCATCCCCCCAGGTTATTTTGAATTAGCATGTCGGTATCCCAAGCCGGCGGTTTTTGCCTTGACTCTCGATGTCGATTTCAGCCTGACATCAAAGTTATGCCAGCGATGTCACATCTCAAACCGTCCAGCTAGTGGATTGGAGTAATGAGCTAGCTGAACCTGTTCAATAATTGGTTTGATTTAGATGATACCCCTTGATCTTTTTTTTATCCAGAACTACCGTGTGCAACTAACCAATGCAATGTATAGATACCCTATAACAAATCGATCAATACACTGGCCCCCGAGGATGGCCTGGTGGGCCACATGCCTCCACACCTCTTATACGACACGATTTGCGTTTTCTATTCTACTCGTCGTACCGGAAGTGACATGATAACCCGTCCACATGCGAACTTAACATTGATACGTCAAAGTTAAAATCAAAAGACGAAAAACGGACAAGTCGAGGCAATTTTCAATATTTGATTTTCATTTTTGCGTGAAGCAAAACGAAAAACGAAAATTGAAAAATTACTGTCAAATATCAATTTTCGTTTTTTGTTTTTTGATCCAAGAATCAAAAATTGAAAATTGACGGTCAAATTTTAATTTTTGAGAAACCAAAAACGAAAATTGAACTGTGCAAGGTTACACGGACCATAATACCTCGTTCGCTCTTTTCGCTCATAATTTTAGTATTGCGTCCATTTACGCATATTATCAAAATGGCGTCGATATTTTTGCACGCTTAGTGGGTATAGATTTACGCTAGTATTATACAATATAGTCAGTTTTCTATCTGTCATCTCTCATGGCTAACCATATATGCCTACTAACAGTTTTAACCAGTTTCGTATACCAACCAAAGTTCTACGGTCACACTAGTTCGAAGTGTTGGCGTATAAATTGACTTGGCCTACAGAGCAGCGGCTAACATATCGCATACATTTTGCCCCATGTGTAGAATGCTTGTGACCTTTCCGCTGTTTACACGACACGATCACAGGGAGTAGACACCGCTGTCATGAAATAAGATAGTTTATATAAATCATATATATTGATGTAGGTTTATTGATTGATAAGACGAACCATGCTGTATTTTGTTACAGTCGATGGCTATCTTTGGAAAAGATTCCAGGAAGATTTATTTGGCTGTCCGTTTAATCTGAACATATATCAAGACTGTTAGCTCAACATTATGACAAATGATGTCTGTCGATTTTCAGATTATGTCCACTGCATATCTATGAAGGGAGATAATCTAGAATGATTCACATAGATTCAACTCACTTTTTGTTGAGGTCGGCTTTTTTTTTGCATGATTGATGATATAGTCACTAGATTTACAGATTTCTAATTATTATACTTGATGGAGAAGGGGAACTAGAAGCATTACATTCAAATACGGTAAACCCACATAATACGGCAATTTCGTGACACTTTTCAAGTTTGAAGGTTAGCTTATTGTTATCCAAATGGATGCTTGCATCAACAGGATAGACCGGTGGCCAGCTGAAAACTAGATATACGTATCAAACGAAAATTGTGAACAGAATCAGCGGCACAAACCGGAGTATTTCCAGGTTTTGAAGAGAGACTTTCACATTGTTTTCAGTGGAAAGAAACATGAAAATGTCACCATGCAAGGACATCCAAAACTTGACATGAAGAAGCTTTATTCAAGAAAAAAGTCAACTCTTCCAATGTATTCAGTGTTATGGCTATTAAAGTGATCGTAAACCCTCAAGTAAAGTGTCTATCAAATGAAAGATCATTGCGAACAGTGTCGGAAAATATTTATTGTAATTTTTTACGATTTTATTACACGGAGTAAACTGCAAGTAAAGCATGGTATTCTATGGTGGTCTGTTGCAATCATATCTAGGTCCAGTGACGTCACACTACTTTAATACATATATTTCAAACAGTGTATGCACTTTCCAATGCTTGATTCAAGCATAAAGTGTATATACGTTGAGTTTCAACACAGGCTCACTGTTCCAATGTGCATGTTTCACCAACATCTGGGAGATGGTAACTCACAAGTGTCAAGTCAATTTGAATATTGCATTTAATTTTCCCGGTTTTGGTGAAACATGCACATTGGAACAGTGAGTCTGTGTTGAAACTCAACGTATATACATACACCTTAAGCTTGAATCAAGCATTGGAAAGTGCATACACAGTTTGAAATATATGTATTAAGGCAGTGTGACGTCACTGGACCTGGACATGATTGCAACAGACCACCATGCACATAGATTTGTCTGCCATATTTTTTGAACGAAAATGGTAACCACCCATTTTTCTTTAATATTTATTTCCCCCTCTTAACTTGAATAAATACTTAAAACAAAAACGAAAATCAACACCTAGAAATGAACGTTCTCCACTTCCTTGAAATGATAAGAATGAGGTAAATATAGGTGTCCATTTTAAAGACTACAAACCAAACCTACGCGCATTTGTGACATAGTGACCTTTAATCCATGTATGCTACATACAAGCGTCTAGTCCGTCATTGAATATTCAGCCGTTGCCTATTAAAGAAGTGGAGGGCGGGGGCTGGGGGGATAAATCCTCACCAAGTAATACCGAGCAGGTCCGGAATTACCTGGCCATACTAATTCAGCACCAAGCAAGACCGGGTACGTCAGGAACTATACGGGCTCTCCGTCCTTCCATCCATGACTCCGGCTGTCCAGGCGTGCAGGTTCTCCGGCTGGGGGTGAAGTTAAATCCCCACCAAGTAGTACCGGGCAGGTCCGGAATTACCTGGCCATACTAATTCAGCACCAAGCAAGACCGGGTACGTCAGGAACTATTATACGGGGTCTCCGTCCTTCCATCCATGACTCCGGCTGTCCAGGCGTGCAGGTTCTCTGGCTGGGGGGTGGGGTTAAATCCCCACCAAGTAGTACCGGGCAGGTCCAGAATTACCTGGCCATACTAATTAAGCACCAAGCAAGACCGGGTACGTCAGGAACTATTATACGGGCTCTCCGTCCTTCCATCCATGACTCCGGCTGTCCAGGCGTGCAGGTTCTCTGGCTTTTTGGGGGGGGGGGGGGTGCCTGGAAGACGGACTGATACGAGGAAGTATCAGCAAGAACCGACGTTTTGGAACCAACAGAAGAAATGTAAATAACACTATGGCTTGAATACACGCCTTTATGCAACATTCAATAGGCAAGTTATGTTAATGTCATGCAATATGCCTACTTTTACAGCAATTTCTTTTGTGAATTCCTTACGGGAGATTATTTGCGTATCAGGCCCTTAAACAGCCCTGGTGTTAATTAATATTCTTCACTGTACATAAATAAAGCAAATTCTGTATCTTCCGTCCACGCAGTTTATAAGTCATCAATATTGAACTCCTGCCATTTATTATCTTTATAGTGACCAGTAGCGTAAATTAATTAAGTGCGTTATTTATTCAATGATAAATTTTCCACGAGTAAGTTTTGCTAGTTTATATAATATAGGAAATATACAGCTAGACAAAACGAGCGCAAACTCAATATATATCGCAATATATAATTCATTCGTATAATATCTATACTATACTCATAAATGTCTACAAATTATTAAATTAGTTTCACAATGTTCCCAAAATCAACTAATGAAACTTAGGATTTTTAATCGAAAGTTTATCGTACAGGGTTTGGAGCGATTAGAGTTTTCTAAATTTCGTTATTAATCATTTTGTAGAATATTCATGGCGTGAGGTTTTCTTTATTTTTGAGGTGTAATCCTCCTTTGCCGGTTCATCAGATTCATCTTCATGATTTATCCTCTCATCGATTACTTCATTACATGTATATGCTTTTGTAATAGATTTGATAAACATCTCTCTCCGAGCATTACATCTAATACGTTGTCGCGCATCAGTATGTTGGATGTGTATTTTATTCCTACCCAATCTCATATTCTGAAAAGTATTTTCATTACACGGGTCCGCCTCTTCATTCAGTTTCGTAATGTGACCCGTGTTGATTCATCATCTTGCGGCCTCACCAACCTTAATGACACACTTTTAGAATTTGTTATATGGAAATTAAAAGTGGATCGAAAGTGAAAAACTAGTATGTCAAAGAGTTTGGGTTTATATCCCCGCCTCCATCCCCATCTGACACACAGATTCCACTGTACGGTGAAAGAGTGTGGCACTGTTACTGTCATACACGTTCACTGAGAGACAATTTGTGATATATCACATGAGCAGTGTGACTAACGTCACAGGACCTACGAAGTAGAGTAGGCATTAGGACTCGAACGCGAACTGAACTCTTGGAAATCCCCACCCCCAGTAGAAATCCTGCCTATATTAAGATGGGCACCGCCCAAGTCAGAATCGCCAGTGATTTTCATCAAAAATCACCAGGAATTTTCATCAAAAGTAGATCAGCTCAGAACTTGTTGGTAACAGTCTTCTAATGCACCTTCATTCCGAAATTAAATAACGATCGCCAATTTAATTTTACAATTTTTTAACTAAAGGAAACAGATTGAATAATAAAGGTTCAGTAGATTTCAAGCTTTACGTGTGAAAATACATTTACATCTCTTTAATGGTTTTCAGTGCCCTTGTCCAGGACCAAAACAACTTTTTGAATCACATTATTTTCCCAACAATACAACAATTTTTTATATGTAGTACTATAGTAGAAAGGTAGCATTTATGTAGTTTACGGTAATTCAACTCAAGACCAACACCTTCTCTGCACAAGATAATAATGATTCTATGTCATTCTCCTGAGCATAACCGGTACAAAGACGAATAAATAGCGTCTCTACATCACGTTATCTAGATATATGAGACAACACATTTTGGGTATCGGCAATCTGATGAATGTACTATTCCGGTTTCCTTGTTTCACATTATATTCTATGGCAGTTGATCGGTGATTTTCTTCATTGATAAACGTTAAACCACCTCAGCTTCGTTGTGTGAATCGGAATTGCATTGCTGTGACACACCAACACACTCCGTGGCAGTGATTCTGTATCCCTAATCAAGGAATCAAAATGGATCAAGATTTGAAATGACAAGAAAAATTTAGACATATTTTGTTTACACATTTAATTTTTTGTTTAAATTATATCCAAGTGTGATATATAGTCAATATTCAAGAGGTACAAAAAAAACTCAAGTTATCATATTTTCACATCATGATCAAAGTTACTTTATCTAGTTAAATTCTACCAAAAGAAGATCCTTTAAACATGCCGTCATGGCTTTGTTTCACCCACAGTAAACTTTTATCATTGTCGCTCACACAGACTAATCTGAAGGATGATACCACATCTTTCTTTCTTCTGCTGGGTTATTGCACCAGGCTGACTTAATTGGTTGATGTAGGATATTTCACCATCAGTGGGTAATTTGACCTGAATTTGAAGCCTGATGTGGTCAGTGATGAAATGTTTGGATGTGAAATAGGATACACGTTAAAAGCCACAGTTTACATATATCTATAACAATATACTGAATTGTGTGTATTGAGGCTGGCATAGCGGTGTAGATAAATGCACTAACAAATGATGGAAAATTAGCATTTCCTGTTTCATAAAAACAATTACGGATGGCATATCCCACCACTGTGTTATATATACAGTGAAACATACAGCCAAGGGTTCCCGATGGGGATGACAGTGTACTCGCTGAGCCATCAATAAATAATAAAAAAATAATTATAAATCAAATTTTAATCAGAATTCGGTCAACTCAGAACTTGCTGGTAACAATGCCCTAATGCACGTTCATGCCAAAAATCAAGGTTCTAATGTCAACGGTTCTCCTTATTTTGCCGACGAAAGGATTCGGATGGACTGACTCACTCACTCATTACCGGACAATTTGCGATCTGTAGCCTACTTCGTAGGAATATAGTTCTTGCTTACTGAAACTCTTCTTGGACGTGAGGTTTATTCGACACCTGGGCTATTATTGACGGCTGACGCCAACATTTTTTCAAGTTGTGTGAAAGAAACTACTGGAAATTTCAAGGGCAGTCTCTGTTGTGGAACCTTTCTGGAGTGTATATGAAAGGCTGCGCCACTTTGTATATTGGATTCCCGCGTATATTGGATTCCTGCGTATTTCGACGACTTAGGTCCGAGCCTGATATCCCGTCTCGTACGGGAATTATCGACCCTATCCGAATGCCCCAGCCACTCCTCCAACAACAATCAAGATGGTCTTCCTATAGCCAGCGGGGTAATAAGTCTTACAAACGTTTGGTGGTGTGACATTTCTACTTGAGTTAGAATAGCTGTTCAATTGCCCCATTAACACCAGCGTTACAGTGTCAGTCTACTCTCTAGAAAAAATTTGAGTGAACTGTTTCACTCAAGTTTGAGTGAAATGTACCTGTTCACTCAAACTTGAGTTACTTTTCACTCAACTTGAGTTAAAACCGCTCAAGTTCACTCAACTTGAGTGGGGTGCTTGAGTGAAGGTGCTTAAGGGATCGTTTCCATTAATCGTTTTTTCTTCAGTCGCGATTTTTCTTCAATTTTCTCGATTGAAAAACGATCAATCGCGAATCAGTCGCGAGGATATCGAGAAAAAAATGAGAAAAAACGATTGAACCTTTTCTGAAAAAAACCATTCTCTCGCGATATCGTTTTTGAATCGTTTACCCATGCGCGATCCGTTCTTGATCGCGAATCTTCAATCGCGAGAGAATCGGGGTTTTTTCAAGGCGCGAGAGAATCGTGAGGCGGAGTGATATTTGACACATAGGCCGTGTTGCCGTCGTACGCCGCTCTATCCGCGAGCTGGGAACTACATGTAATGTTGATTGCGGATTTGTCGATGGAAAAACCTATGTTACTATACTATACTGTATAAATGCGTAAGATAACCGAATAATATATATGATTCACGATCTATAGTCTCCTACAAGCCGAAGTAGGACGTATGCTGGAAATATCTTTACATATACCTGTACCATGCTTCCTGTGACGTTCGCGTTCAGATTTACTCTGGCGAAGCGTAAATGACAAAATTACATGTTTATTCAATAATCGTGTGGGTCGACAATGTATTAATGTTCAGTCATTCCCTTCATACTTTCGATAATTTCCTCATATATTCATGCAACTTGGTATAAACAATACAGGATGATAGTCACAATATCTTGTTTTGTAAATACCGGGTACAGGTCATAAGTGGATTTGAGTTCGTCGTTGATTGCATTATCAGAATGATTACGACACAGGCTTGATAGAGGTGTGATTGGGCGCACGGCGATAACCCAGAACAGCTTAGCCCTCCAGCCGAGAATTTCTAGGTTAATTAAGGTGAAAAATAGTGTAATTAAATATGTATATTTTGTTATAGTAAAACATACATTAGGAAAGGGTATCCATTCATGTTTTGGTACAGTTTTTAAACTATTGAGATGTGAATAAGTTCAAAAAATCACCATCAAGTTAATTTTATTTATTATAAGAATATTCGCGGCAGTGATTTCATATCTATATCAAATACATATCACAATGGTGATTGAATCGCATATAACGGTTGAATGAACTATGAACTATGAATGATTCCAAAGAGAAGCTCAAGCCAAAAACCAACTGAATATTATATAATTTCATCTCTTACTGGATTAACCTGTTGTGAAAATTTTTACAAATAGCCCGCGCTATATATTAATAATTAAGTGCTTTCGAAGACTCAAAAG
>JAVTVY010031230.1:0-12862 GCA_036873755.1 Hanleya hanleyi
CAATTGCTTTAAAGGACATACCGATTGAATGCATACAAATCATTTGCCATCTCTGGGCATCTGATATCCTTCTTCGTGCCATGGTGACAGAAAATGATTGAATATTGCAACCCATGCACATTAAATACCGAAATATGGGGCGGGCACAAACTGCCTTTGGGAAAATTCGTGGGTTCCCTTTTCAACATGCTTCCCATGATATTTTTCCGTGTCACTTTCCATGAAGGACGTTCGCCGCCATTGGCTGGATCCTCATTATTATCATACATACCACCAGAGACAGGCTAAACTTTAACATCGGTGTGTTATTAGTCATTATATTAGGGCGTGCTTAACTTTCTTCCAGGTGTATATTTCATTTTACATATTGAAAAGACTTCGAATTTATTTTATCTGAAAAGGCGATTCGCAACTACCGTACTGATGGTGTGAAACTATATAATTGACTCGAATATAATTGTATCCAATAGAATTGCTAGAATTTTTCATGTAATCGTCTTTGCATATCCGAGTTGCTATAGTTACCTCGCTCTTCCTGCACTTGCCGTTCCCATTAGAAACGGAGAAGGGGTAAGAAGTGCATAAGTGTAGAGCAGAAAGGAAAGCATTCTTCGTCTGAAGAAATGAACCACAAACGAGGACGAGTCTTGTTTTGTTTCGCATTCTTTGATATACGTTCAAACATACCTGATCTGCAACTCTCTGACTTTCACTTGCCGCCAGGTTTATCAGACTGAGACGAAAATCATCTTTCCAATCAACGTCGAATAAATAATTGACGATGCCATCTATCAACGTTGTTTTGCCAGCCCCTGTTGCCCCAACCAGCATCAATGTCTTTTTGCTCCGGGCTGTCGTGCGCGATGGCTGCCCTGTACAATAGATAACAAGATGACATGAATATGTTGGCGACTCGACAAAATGTATTCTCTCCTCTGTTTTAGGCATGACAATTCACAACGAGAAGCATCTAGCATGAGTTTATATCTTGAAACGGCAGATTTGTGAACAATTTCGAGACTCACAACCAGCTGGTTATAGCACTGCCGTACAGTTCTGTCACGCTGCTGTCGGTTTTAATCATCTTCGGATGTCTGGATTCATTCAGCTCGAAGTGGCAGGCTATCGTACAGGGCTCGGACCACTAAAAAAAAAGTCCCTAGCCGTTAATATCGTACAGGGCTCGGACCACTAAAAAAAGTCCTTAGCCGTTAACCCTCTAAATAACCTCTGCCATAGAGGACAAGTTTTTGTGCTGATTTTTTTCCCAGCTTCCTTTTGATAATGAAACAAGGGCTTGCATGGCCAACATTAAGCATGACAAGTGCCCTTTTGAGTTGTGACTTTTATTTTGAATTCACTGCATAATTCATGCCAGTCTGAGGCACTATATGCAGGTGCGTAGACTCTGCTTTTTGCAGGTAAGTTATTCGCCGAAAGTACAGTGCTTGCCAACAGGACGCTCTGGCTCGAAATTTTGATGGACGACCCCCGCCAAGAAGTAGATGGCGATGCAGGATTTGAATGGAACTACAAACTGCCAGGAGATGAAAGTCCAAAAATAATTAATAAATCAGCCAGGTGCAGTTTCATTAACATGGCCGTCAATGTAAATTTAATAGTGGTCCGAGCCCTAAAAGCGTAAATACAGAATACATATGGCACCGGTTCAGGTAAGTCATACGAGGAGGCTGGATGACAATCTCTCACAGATGTCAATTTCATAGTTTAGTGATAAAGATGGCGGAGTTGTATACCACGTGGAGAGCAAAATATTTCGAAAAAAAAATTTATAATAGCCAATTATGCTCGAATGGTGCATGTTTATTGTGGACTGGGGTGCAGAAGAAGCAGCCACCCCATTATGGAGTGATTAATATCCAGCCTTTTGGAAAGAAAACATGGAGAATAATTCACGTTCATCGTTTGAAATTTATTTTGCATCATATTATCAATTTAGAAGAGTTCACCAGTGACATAAGCCACTTATGTCATCAGCCAAGGTGTCACAATATTGCACACCGGAGTGCAGAAGTCAGTTTTGTTAATAATCAGAGACAGAGGTGTAGGGCCATGGAGAAATGTTCAGGCCATGTATTTTTGGGTAAACAGTATCCAAATTGTTTGTTCATTGGTCACACCTGGATTCAAGCGTTAATATCTGAATCAGAAGAAGCAGGTGAGTCCGACACATCAGGGGAGACAACTCTTGTTCTTTTAGGATAAATGTGATCTTTCTCAAAGTCAGGCATGTGTTTGTCAAGCTGTCTTTTCTTGTAGCCTTCTCTTCTTTCTTTTGTCTTATCCGCATCGGTTTTAGCTTTCTTAGCTTTTATATAGTTTTTAAGTTTAATTGCTTTATTGTAGATTTTTCTTCTTTTAACATCTGGCCTCTGTTTATATGATCTTTCATAATCGCATTGCTTTTGTATCTGTTGTAGGTTTTTGCAGGCAGATGAGCCAGCTTCTAGGGGTGCACGGAGTGCTTCAAGTTTCTTATGCTGTGATGTTCCTTCACCGAGGTTCAGTCTTAAGACTGTGGATCCAGCTCTCGCTGCTGCATTGGTTGGAAAGTTCACATTTTTTGACAGTGAGGTACTGAATGCCCTGTTTGTTCCTTCTGACTTACATGTGTTTGAAAGATGGTTTCAAGGGCTGCTGCATGCAATTTCATATTCAATATTTTTCGCACCAGTATTCTGTCATTGTCATCCAAATTTAACCACTTGATGTTGTTTGCACTCAGACTTCTAGATTTCTTCCACCAACTAGTATGAACCCCTCCACCACAAACTATAGCATGCCTTCTGCAACTTCCACAGTTTCCATTATAACAGTCAATTGTTGCATCCAACACCTTAATGTTGAAAGCGACGTTAAACCCTATTCACTCACTCATCCAACACCTTAGGTAGTCTTTGTGCTATTTCAGTTATGTCCCCTGCATAAGTTTGTTTCGAGCATAATCCTCTTTTCACCTCACTGACGGCAAATTGTGGAAGTGGGCAGGTAGGTGTAATGGTGGCGTGGTCCCGTATTGCCTCATTCCACATATCTTGCAGTTTCCCAGCATGCAACAGTCTCATGCCTATCCTCCCCTGCTCTGCTGGAGCCTTTTGCATACTTTTCTGCTAAATCCGGCTTCTTCGACTCCTTGGGACGTAATAGTTTTGCCTTCCCAGACCTTCCTTCCTCATCCGGAATTATGTAGGTATGGCCATCATAACCAACTCTGGTGACTTTGCTGAATTCCTCTCTGTCATACCTGGGGTGCCATGCTGATTTTGGCTCATTCTGTTTAGTTGTTTCCCCCTCTTCAGAGTTTTTCATGATGCCTGAAGTTGAGGGTGTCTCCTGTGCATGGCAGACTTTTTGGGGAAGTAATTTATGACCCGATTTGAACCGGGTGACCAAGCTCCCTCGCTTTCCTTTC
Source organism: Hanleya hanleyi (assembly GCA_036873755.1). Lineage (NCBI taxonomy): Eukaryota > Metazoa > Mollusca > Polyplacophora > Lepidopleurida > Hanleyidae > Hanleya > Hanleya hanleyi. Next base: position 3,434 of record JAVTVY010031230.1, read on the forward strand.
TTAACTCGCTTCCGTTTCTTCGAGTTTCGCATGCTGATCTGGTGATGTTTTAGAGATGTGATAAGATAGCCATCTGTCTCTATGACAAAAGTGTGTGTCAATTGATCTGACACCTTTCATCTATTGCACGTACCACCCTAATGGATACACATGAGTATGTGTATTATGGTATGCAGGAGTGACATCAGGGTCTTGCTATTTATTTTTGTTGCCACTGCCTGGCATTTATTTGTGTATTAGATGTCCCCCTTTCATACAGACCAGATTTGACAGGTACACATTTTTAGTTTTTCCACTGAAATGTCATATTTACCATAAAAATCCCCTAAATCTGATTTTGTTTGCATCTTTTTTAAAAATTTATTGAAAAATCCAGAAACAGTTTAGGGATATTTCTATTTAGGTATAGGATTCACAGATGTATACAGAATTCATTTTGAGACTGATCAGCTCCTCAGTGACAGGAGTTTTCTTGGTTTAGGCTAATGCCATAAGGCACCCCACACTATAGTGAATACATGTGTATTGTGAAGAAAGATGGGGGTAGATGTAGTTAATGGTTCATATTCCGAGACATATTTGATGGAAGTAGCTCAGATAGGCTAACATGAAATGGTAAGTGGACAGGTCACGTGCCTCCCAAATTTCATTTGGATTGGTTGAATTTAACGAGTCTAGTAGGTCTCGGACCACTAAAAAAAAGTCCCTAGCCGTTAACCCCTCTAAATTACCTCTGCCATAGAGGACAAGTTTTTGTGCTGATTTTTTTCCCAGCTTCCTTTTGATAATGAGACAAGGGTGTGCATGGCCAACATTAAGTATGACAAGTGCCCTTTTGAGTTGTGACTTTTACTTTGAATTCACTGCATAATTCATGCCAGTCTGAGGCACTATATGCTGGTGCGAAGACTCTGCTTTTTGCAGGTAAGTTATTAGCCGGAAGTACGGTGCTTGCCAACAGGACACTCTGGCTCGAAGTTTTGATGGGCGACCCCCGCCAAGAAGTAGATGGCGATGCAGGACTTGAATGGAACTACAAACTGCCAGGAGATGAAAGTCCAAAAATAATTAATAAATCAGCCAGGTGCAGTTTCATTAACATGGCCGTCAATGTAAATTTAATAGTGGTCCGAGCCCTACAGTTCTATCGTACAGACCATCAGTATGCCTTTCAGTAAAGACGATAACAAGTTTAACAAGCTGAGTAGCTAGCAGGTCCTCCGCCAAGTAGCCTGTTTGAGAGCATACAGCATATACGCTTCCAATATCTCCTTAAATATAACTTGGAAAGTTGATATGTGTATGTGGAAATAGACGTTCATCTGGAATTGTTGAGACAATTTGAGGAGGTTTGGGAAGCAGTAATGGGTAGTGTAACACCCATGGGAGTGAAATCCAAGATGGTCAATGGCAGCCATCTTGGATTACATACTACCTCAATGAAAATCAATACCAATCGCTGTCTAGCTGATGTGAAGCACCGTCTCGAGTTTGAAGTTGATTGGTCAAATTGTTGTCGAGATATCACGTTCACAAGATCCGAGACGGATGGAATCCAATATCGTCAATGGCAGCCATCTTGGATTTGTACCTCAGTGAAAATCACTACCAATGGTCGTCTAATTGATGTGAAGCACATTCTCAAGTTTGAAGTCGATTGGTCGAACTGTTCTCGAGATATCGCGTTCACAAGATGTGGGATGGACAGAATCCAATATGGTCAATGGCAGCCATCTTGGATTATGTACTTCAGTGAAAACCAATACCAATGGCCGTCTAACTGATGTGAAAAACCTTCCCTAGTTTGAAGTCGATTGGTTGATTTGTTTTTGAGATATCGTGTTAACAAGATGTGGAACGGAGTGAATCCAATATGGTCCATGGCAGCCATCTTGGATTACGTATCTCAGTGAAAATCAAAACCAATGGCCGTTTAACTGATGCGAAGCACATTCTCAAGTTTGAAGTGGATTGATCAAACTGTTGTCGAGATATCGCGTTCACAAGATGTGGGATGGACAGAATCCAATATGGTCAATGGCAGCCATCTTGGATTACGTACCTCAGTGAAAATAAATACCAATGGCCGTCTAACTGATGTGAAGAACCTTCCCAAGTTTGAAGTCGATTAGTTGAATTGTTCTCGAGATATCGTGTTCACAAGATCTGGGACGGTGGGAATCCAATATGGTCAATGGCAGCCATCTTGGATTACGTACCTCAGTCAAAATCAATACCAATGGCCGTCTGACTGATGTGAAGAACATTCCCAAGCTTGAAGTTGATTGGTGGAAATGTTCTTGAGATATCGCGTTCACAAGATGTGGGACGAGCAGAATCTAATATGGTCGATGGCGGCCATCTTGGATTACGTACTTCAGTGAAAATCAATACCAATGGCCGTCTAACTGATGTGAAGCACCTTCTCAAGTTTGAAGTCAAATTGTTCTTGAGATATCGCGTTCACAAGATGTGGGACGGACAGAATCCAATATGGTCGATGGCGGCCATCTTGGATTACGTACTTCAGTGAAAATCAATACCAATGGCCGTCTAACTGATGTGAAGCACCTTCTCAAGTTTGAAGTCAATTGGTCGAATTGTTCTCAAGATATCGCGTTCACAAGATGTGGGACGGACGGACGGACGGAAGGACGGACGGAGGGACGGACGGAAGGACGGACGGCTAGCATTTCCAAGTCCTCCCACCACTTCGTGGCGGAGGACAACAAGCGATACGTTCGCCGTTATGTGTACGGCTTTCTTTATGATACTTTTTAAAAATAGTAATGGAACGTATTTACACCGCGTAATCTTTGTATCAACTACTAATGACACTGTTGTCGTAATTGGGATACTTGTGTCATAGGCAGTTGTCAGGTCGCCAGCTATTGTCATAATTAACGATTATTGTGGCAAATGAGCCCCAGTAATTACTTGATGCCTGAAAAATACCCAATTGCAACTGTTGTATGCCGTTAGAAAAAAAGAAAGTGTTTCTTGCTTTAAGGCATATTTTTTCACAAAGTTATCTAGATAACCTAACTTGTATGAACATTTTGATTTTTTCAATACGCCATTCTAGTTTCAGGAAATTTAAGAAAAGGTATGATCAATTTACTATATACATGTATGTTTTCAAGATGTAGGAACGGTTTAATACTTATGACGTGAAAAACATATATCACGGAGAAAATATATGCTTCTGCACTGCATTCTCTATTCAGATGTTTGAAATATGAGACATTTGGGCAGTTCTCTATATTGTCCTATCATTATATATTCGACGTCAGAATTAGATTAATGGAAACAAGGGATCGCTCTTACAGATAAATCGTATGTCATGCTAATTGATTTAATATAATGTTACAATTTTGCTATGTTTGACATATTACTTCGGATTCAAATTCAAAGCAATAATCAGGAAGGCAGATAAGTCCTCTTGCTAACTAAGGGACGGTGTGACATGGTTTAGAGATACATACAGAGAAAACATCAAATGCTTATGTCGATGCACTGTAATATAGATATAAGGGAACCTTGTTTAATTGTTGAAAGCTGGATATATCTTTGAATTTGACCGACCCCAGCTAATATGGCGTGTTCCTATACTCGGACCTGTCGGCACAGAGTCCATATTCATATGTCGTCCAACCATTCACAGACTCGATCCGTTTTCTATGATGTCCGAGAGGGGCCATCGCGTCTTTCATTTCTAATTTAACACGATGGAGCGATGGAGCTATGCGATGGAACGATGGAGCAATGCGATGCGCGATGGAGCTATGCGATAAAAAGTCGCGCCATGCGATGCGCGATGAGGCTATGCGATGGGGCTATGCGATGCTCAAGGATGATGCTAATTGGAAAGTAAAATCTGCATTCAATATATAGATATAATACCGTATAGGTTTATTTTTGCTTTTGCTTCACTCTAGCGGTTTTTCCGCTGCCTTGTTTTTTTATGTCGTGTTTGTTCGTTTTTGTTTTTTTCGCTGAAATATTGGGGAGCTCTCTTCCGCTGTCCCTGCCTCGCCTACCGTGACGCTAGTAGTAGTATAAGCGTATTTAAGGTCTTATTGACCTAATTTTTTGTTCCCCCGGATAAAATTTAAAGGGGTACTTGGTCGATGGGGAGGGAAACTACCTCAAACACAGAAGAGTTCCAATGGGGAGTTAACTCTTGATGCACTTGTGGTTTTTGGCAAATGTCGGGTTATCTTCCCTGATTCGAATATTTGCATATTAAATCTATACGAAAAAAATGCCTGTATGGGGTATGGATGATCCGATAGGGTCGTATGAGGTATCATTGTGAAGCTTATATGAGGGGGCATCTGATGGGCTGGGTTTGGGGTTGAAATAACGTCATTCTGCGCATGCGCGGTGGACCAAGTGTATGGAAATAGACGTTTTGGGATCTAGGGGAGTCACTATTGGGCCGATTGGGTCGAGTGAAATATATAAACAGTGAAGCACACATGAGGGGGCATCTGTCTGGACTAGTGGTTCGGGCGTTGGTACCAGTCTGCGCATGCGCAAACAGGGAATTGTGGGAAAAGGCTATGGAAATAGACGTTTTGGGATCTAGGGGAGCCCCTGTTGGGCCGATGGGGTCGTATGAGGTATCATTGTGAAGCACACATGAGGGGGCATCTGACTGGACTAGTGGCTCGGGCGTTGTCACCAGTCTGCGCATGCGCAGACAGGGAATTGTGTCAAAAGGGTATGGAAATCGACGTTTTGGGGTCGAGGTGGGCCACTCGTGTCCTATGCTATGGAGTCAAGTGAGGTATCAATGTGAAGCATATGTGAGGGGGCATCCGCCTGAACTAGTATGACGTGGAACTGACGTCATTCTGTGCATGCGCAGTAGACAGAGGGTATGAAATAGACGTTTCGGGGTCTAGGTGGACCACTAATGGTCCAATGGGGTTGAGTGAGGTATCAATGTAAAGCAGCCGTGAGCGGGCATCCGCCTGGACTAGTGTGTGGTCCGTGTCCGACATTCTGCGCATGCGCAGACAGGGAATTGTGGGAAAGGGTATGGAAATTGACGTTTTGGTGACGAGGTCGGCCACTCGTGGTCCTATGGAGTCAAGTGAGGTATCAATGTGAAGCATATGTGAGGGAGCATCCGCCTGAACTAGTATGATGTGGAACTGACGTCATTCTACGCATGCGCAGTAGACAGAGGGTATGGAAATAGACGTTTCGGGGTCTAGGTGGACCACTAATGGTCCAATGGGGTTGAGTGAGGTATCAATGTAAAGCAGCCGTGAGCGGGCATCCGCCTGGACTAGTGTGTGGTCCGTGTCCGACATTCTGCGCATGCGCAGACAGGGAATTGTGGGAAAGGGGTATGGAAATAGACGTTTGGTGTCGAGGTGAGCCCCTAGTGAGCCGATGGAGTCTTATGAGGTATCGTTGTGACGTATTCGTGAAGGAGCATCCACCTGGACAAGTGTTTCGATCGTGTTCAACATTCTGCGCATGCGCAGAGAGGGAATTGTGGGGAAAGGGAATGGAAATAGACGGTTTGGAGATTAGGTGAACCACTATCGGTCCTTTGGGGTCGACTGAGGTATCAATGTGAAGCGCACGTGAGGGAGCATCCGACTGTGTGGATGTGGGATAGGAATATCGTCATTCTGCGCATGCGCAGGCAGGCCGTAGTATGGAAATAGAAGCATGTCTGGAATAGAGTCAGAATGGCGTGTTTTATTGCAAGTCGCGTCAATCTGAGCATGCCCAGTTGGGTGTAGTAAGTAAAGCGACCATTTTAGGGCAGTAAAGGAATGTATTTGGTGTAGAAATGGACCCTCCTTAGTCCGAATGCGTCGATGGTGAAATCTTGTAGCAACGCTCGCCAACGCCAAGGTCAACGCTTCAACGCCCTGCTGAACTAGCCCAAAAGCTCTCATTTTTTCTAGACACCAGTACACCGAAATACAGTGACGCCCGTCAGTGCCCGTCGTTACATCGTAGCCTAACACCTTGACGCCATGATATAGACCGAAGAGAGAACAACAACAACAACAAGGATGAGAGAACAACAACAAGTTTTTTCATATAGTTTATTCTCCCCCAATGTTACATCATACCCACGCTGGGGGAGCCGCGTTGGGTAGGTTTATAATTTAATTGGTCTCTTGTCCAATCAGAGGCTACCATTTGGTCTTGTCATACTCGTTCTTCCCCGTTAGATGTATTCTCGGCTGTCCAATCACAAGTCGCCATTTCAGAAAGTCCTATCTTCGGCCATGTTCGCTCTGAACCGTTTGTTCTATGGTGTAGAGATTGACCATCCTTGGTCCGAATGCGTCGTGGGAAGTGTCATCTTGCAGTTCTCGGGGTGTAAACTCCATTTGAGGGATGTCCACAGTATCTGTGACGTCATCAGTACGAGTAGTAGCGAAAGAACATGTTTTATAATTGGCTCAGTGCCAATTTTTTTCCAACGATTTGCGGGATGTCATCAGTACGAGTGGTAGCGAAATTTTGATTAGTCGTCCAATACATATGGAATGATGAGGGACACTAGTTAATGTATATATGTACAGACACCAGCACACACCTGTACCTGTGCTGCACCCTGTACCCTATACATTCAGGGTCTCCGGAGCTCTTGGAGCTCGGAGCTCCGGAGCTCTTGGAGCTCGGAGCTCCGGAGACCTTGGAACTCGGAGAGGCTTTCCCAACATCTTTGAGGCGTCCCTAACGCCCGTCTTAACGCATGGACGCACTAACGACGATGATTGTGAGAGTGAGTGAGTCTTCCGATTCCGGTCACGTGACAGTAAACATGGAAAAATCCGGATGTAAGATGAGGACCCGGATGTAAAACTACAGTACCCAGGGAAGTGACCTTTGACCCTGCGCTACTCGGAAGTGACGTCATCGTACGCAGGCACACACACACATACGCGGTGCACCCTGTACCCTATAGCCCGTAGGGCATAGGGTACACTAGGGTGTGGGTGCACCAGGTATGTGTGTGTGTGTGCCTGCGTACGATGACGTCACTTCCGAGTAGCTCAGGGTCAAAGGTCACTTCCCTGGGTACTGTAGTTTTACATCCGGGTCCTCATCTTACATCCGGGTTTTTCCATGTTTACTGTCACGTGACCAGAACCGGAAGACTCACTCACTCTCACACTCACCGTCGTTAGTGCGTCCATGCGTTAAGACGGGCGTTGGGGACGCCTCAAAGATGTTGGGAAAGCCTCTCCGAGTTCCAAGAGCTCCGGAGCTCCGAGTTCCAAGAGCTCCGGAGCTCCGAGCTCCGGAGACCCTGAATTTATAGGGTACAGGGTGCAGCACAGGTACAGGTGTGTGCTGGTGTCTGTACATATATATATTAACTAGTGTCCCTCATCATTCCATACGTATTGGACGACTAATCAAAATTTCGCTACCACTCGTACTGATGACGTCACCAATGACGTCACAGATGCTGTGGATATCCCGCAAATCGTGGGAAAAAATTGACACTGAGACAATTATAAAACATGTTCTTTCGCTACTACTCGTACTGATGACGTCACCGATGACGTCACAGATACTGTGGACATCCCTCAAATGGAGTTTACACCCCGAGAACTGCAAGATGACACTTCCCACGACGCATTCGGACCAAGGATGGTCAATCTCTACACCATAGAACAAACGGTTCAAAGCGAACATGGCCGAAGATAGGACTTTCTGAAATGGCGACTTGTGATTGGACAGCCGAGAATACATCTAACGGGCAAGAACGAGTATGACAGGACCAAATGGTGGCCTCTGATTGGACAAGAGACTTCTTGAATTATAAACCTACCCAACGCGGCTCCCCCAGCGTGGGTATGATGTAACATTGGGGAGAATAAACTATATGAAAAAACTTGTTGTTGTTCTCTCATCCTTGTTGTTGTTGTTGTTCTCTCTTCGGTCTATATGATGGCGTCAAGGTGTTAGGCTAGGGTGTAACGACGGGCATTGACGGGCGTCACTGCATTTCGGTGTATTGGTGTCTAGAAAAAATGAGAGCTTTTGGGCTAATTCACCGGTGCGTTGAAGCGTTGAGCTTGGCGTTGGCGAGCGTTGCTACAAGTTGCCACTTCACACGATGCATTCGGACTAAGGATGGTCCATTTCTACACCAAATACATTCCTTCACTGCCCTAAAATGGCCGCTTTACTTACTACACCCAACTGCGCATGCGCAGATTGACGCGACTTGCAATAAAAACACGCCATTCTGACTCTATCCCACACAAGCTTCACTTTGACACCTCCCACAACCCATTTGGGCCACTAGTGGTCCATATCGGCCCCAAAAGGTATATTTCCATACTACGGCCTGCCTCCGCATGCGCAGAATGACGATATTCCTACCCCACATCCATCCAGTCGGATGCTCCCTCACGTGCGCTTCACATTGATACCTCAGTCGACTCCAACAGACCAATAGTGGCCACCTAAACCTCAAACCGTCTATTTCCATTCCCTTTTTACACAATTCCCTCTCTGCGCATGCGCAGAATGTTGAACACGAACAACACACTTGTCCAGGTGGATGCTCCTTCACGAATACGTCACAACGATACCTCATAAGACTCCATCGGCTCACTAGGGGCTCACCTTGACCCCAAAACGTCTATTTCCATACCCTTTTCCCACAATTCCCTGTCTGCGCATGCACAGAATGTCGGACACAGACAACACACTAGTCCAGGCGGATGCCCCCTCATGGCTGCTTTACATTGATACCTCACTCAACCCCATTGGACCATTAGTGGTCCACCTAGACCCCAAAACGTCTATTTCCATACCCTTTGTCAACTGCGTATGCGCAGAATGACGTCAGTTCCACGTCATACTAGTTCAGGCGGATGCCCCCTCACATATGCTTCACATTGATACCTCACTTGACTCCATAGGGCCACGAGTGGCCCACCTCGTCCCCAAAACGTCAATTTCCATACCCTTTTCCCACAATTCCCTGTCTGCGCATGCGCAGAATGGTGACAACGCCCGAGCCACTAGTCCAGTCAGATGCCCCATCACATAGGCTTCACATTGATACCTCATACGACTCCATCGGCCCATTAGGGGCTCCCCTAGATCCCAAAACGGCTATTTCCATACCCTTTTCCCACAATTCCCTGTCTGCACATGCGCAGAATGGTGACAACGCCAGAGCCACTAGTCTTGTGAGATGCCCCCTCACATAGGCTTCACATTGATACCTCATACGACTCCATCTGACCATTAGGGGCTCCCCTAGATCGCAAAACGTGTATTTCCATTCCCTTTTCCCACAATTCCCTGTCTGCGCATGCGCAGAATGGTGACAACGCCCGAGCCACTAGTCCAGTCAGATGGCCCCTCACATAGGCTTCACATTGATACCTCATACGACTCCATCGGCCCATTAGGGGCTCC
>JAVTVY010031231.1:0-12491 GCA_036873755.1 Hanleya hanleyi
ATGATAAATGTTTGCCAATTATTTACCAGATGCTATTCATTCGAGGGTAGAACAGCGCATAAGCTGCAAAATTTGCCTGTTCTGCGATACGAAATGAAAGATTATATAAATTGGAAAACATTGAATGCTCTTAAGGATAGCTATCCCTTTTTGTAGAGGGTCAAAATTGGACATTTTTCTTTTATTTCTTCATTCAAATATTCACTATTTCCTCTAACATTTGGTGAAAAAATGAAATAAAAATTATAAATATAAGTGCTTCAATATTAGGATTAAAAATTTAGTTTCCGAGGCCCTGGAACAATTAAACAGATTGCCTTAGCTTGGGCTTGGCTACTATTATTTTTGTCTGTTAAATTTCCCTTTCCAAAACTCATTTCCGCAGTATTATGGTAAGCTAATTATCTATTACTCCTACTTATTCACATTAATGTACCCCCTTCTGATCAAAACCATGCAAACATCCTTATTTTTGTTTCTAATTATGACAGTGACACTTCACTCAGACACCCGCCATGAAGTAATCTACACAGGTGTGAACAAGTTTTAGCAGGTTTTTTAAGTTTAAATTGGACTTTAAACCGACTTGATGAAAAAAACTTAGTGTAATAGTTATCCAGAATAAACAGGAATTCGAGTAGGTCCCATTAGACAGATTAAAAATGTATTTGACAATAGAATTCAAGCAAAAAATAGGGATTAATTCATCAGATGTGTAGCTGGACACATTTTGCCCGATTTCTAGCCTTTCATTTTTGTACAAAATCCGAAATTCAAACGTTTATTTCTCGAAAAGTATCCATGCTACGCTTTTGAAATTTGGCATGCTTGTTACTTATAAGGTGATCTAGAAAACTTTATCTCACTTTTTGTAAGTTCGGCTTCGTTTTTTAATTATTCAACTTTTAAGACAAACGACCGTAAAAAAAAATACATTTTTTTCAATTTATTCTAGTAAAATAGTTATAAAAACAAAACCAGGCAAAAATAAAAAAAAAATGAGATAAAGTTTACTACCAAGGTATACCATCAAAGTTGAAACAAGACCAACAGTTTTCATGAAATTTCAATTGAAAAATGGACGCTATTGTTTTCATTTTAATTTTTTAAAATTGGAATATTTTCTACACATTAGCAGCGTCAGTTATACAAATCATATAGTTGGAATCCCTACGATGTATGCTTTCATAAAATATATAGTTTATTATGGTTATCTTGTATATTTATTGATACAGATGACGAATTGTCATGGGGGTGCAAAAACTGCCTCTAAGGGGATAGCTATGCTTAAAAACAACAGATTATACCAGCTTTGCCAAATATGAGAGGATTGGGTGGATTTATTATAGTTAGAGATTGCTAATCCTAATTTGATACCTCCCGTGCTGTTCTCTATTGGTCACTAGCTATATGTTAATTGACAGATAGAAGTATGCATATAATATATAGTCTGAAGACCGAAGACCCAAAAACGAAGACCTTTCCCCAAAAGAGCCCCTCAAATGGGTCTTCCATCTTCGGTCTTCGTTTTATCAATGGCCCTAACAAAACACATTGGCGTTTATAAAAGAGCGGACGATAATTCCCGATCGATTATAACTCGATAATAAAGTCCGCCCTGGGTTAAAGCATGGTCGAACGTCCTCGGGGTTGTCATTGCTGCATGCAGGGTCTTCCATCTTCGGTCTTGGTTTTATAAATGACCCTATCAAACCATGCTTTAACCCAGTGCGGACTTTATTATCGAGTTATAATCGATCGGGAATTATCGTCCAGTCTGGGCATAAAAAGCGGACCAAATTTCCCGGCGGACCTTGATTACTGCATCCCCTCACCCCTGGGCCCTCACAGCCCTACCCCGGCCGTAAAATGCCAGGGTCTTCGTTTTATATACGCCCATGTGTTTTGATAGGGCCATTGATGAAAGGAAGACCGAAGATGGAAGACCCTGCACGCAGCAATGACAACCCCGAGGACGTTCGACCATGCTTTTAACCCAGGGCGGTCTTGATTATCGAGTTATAATCGATCGGGAATTATCGTTCGCTCTGGGCATAAAAAGCGGACCAAATTTCCCGTCAGACTTTGATTACTGCATCCCCTCACCCCTGGTCCCTCACAGCCCTACCCCGGCCGAAAAATGCCAGGGTCTTCGTTTTATAAACGCCCATGTGTTTTGATAGGGCCATTGATAAAACGAAGACCGAAGATGGAAGACCCTGCATGCAGCAATGACAACCCCGAGGACGTTCGACCATGCTGTAACCCAGGGCGGACTTTATTATCGAGTTGTAATCGATCGGGAAGTATCGTCCGCTCTGGGCATAAAAAGCGGACCAAATTTCACGGCGGACCTTGATTACTGCATCCCCTCACCCCTGATTCCTCACAGCCCTACCCCGGCCGAAAAATTCCAGGGTCTCCGTTTTATAAAAGCCCATGTGTTTTGATAGGGCCATTGATAAAACGAAGACCGAAGATGGAAGACCCTGCATGGAGCAGTGACAACCCCGAGGACGTACGACCATGCTTCAATCCAGGGCGGACTTTATTATCGAGTTATAATCGATCGGGAATTATCGTCCGCTCTGGGCATAAAAAGCGGACCAAATTTGCCGGCGGACCTTGATTATTGCATCCCCTCGCCCCTGGGCCCTCACAGCCCTACCCTGGCCGAAAAATGCCAGGGTCTTCGTTTTATAAACGCCAATGTGTTTTGATAGGGCCATTGTTAAAACGAAGACCGAAGATGGAAGACCCACTTGAGGGGCTCTTTTGGGGAAAGGTCTTCGTTTTTGGGTCTTCGGTCTTCGTTTTTAAACACCCTAACAAGCAGACTCACGCGCCCATAAATGAAAATATTTAATTGCATGCTTTTGGATTTTACTGCCCTCAATCTCGTGTGACAAAGGTACTTTTCAGGATTACATGTAGCTATCAATGCGACCGTTCCGAAATGTGCCTTTCACCAAGAACCGTAGTAATTGACAAGACCAGCATACTGTCGAACAAATTCTCTATCGCGATTGAATGAACATCCGAAATCCTTTGTCATTCTAAAAGTAATATGCTAATGTTGAAAGTTCACGCTGTTGTAAAAACCGTAATAATGAGCTCGCTCGCACAATCCTAGGTGTACATAATTATAGGGAACTTCAAAATGGCGGGATTCTCAGAAAATCGCGTTTTTGATAGATTGATATATTTTTATGCATTTTACCTGTGTTTTTCCCTTATATGTGTTGTAATATAGCTTATTACGACTGACCCTGTGGTTATATATGTTATTTATTGGGGCTCAATAAGAAATAAAACCGTTCAAAATACACAGCCTTGCATGATTGCCAAAAAAGATATATGCGCCTTTCCCCTTCATGTTGCTAATGTGTCACCAGAACTAACTCTGCCATAACAACCTCTTCTGTCCAATCAGAATAGCATTTATCACGGACTACACCCGTAGAGCTACGTATAGGCGTGCAGGGCTTCAGGGCTAATTCATCAGGGCATTGAAGCATTGAGCTTGTCGTTGGTGGGTGTTGCTACAAGATGACACCTCACACGACGCATTTGGACCAAGAATGGTCCCTCAATCGCTCAAACACATCCCCACGCACCTCCAGAATGACCACTTTACTTACTACACCACAACTGCGCATGTTCAGATTGGCATTCAGACATGTTCTTCCAATAAAAAAAACATGCCAGTCTGACCCTATCCCACGAAAGCTTCACTAGGACACCCCAACCGGGCCATTTGGAGCAAACCTGGTCCCTCTCTACCCAAAAACACCTTACTTCACACCCCCAAAATTCCCACTTTGGGTACTACTCCTACTGATGACGTCAAGAATGACGTCACAGATGTCAAGGACACCCCTCAAGTCATGGTCTACACCACGAAAGCTTCACTTTGACACCTCACACTAGGCATTCGGACCAAGAATGGTCCCTCATCACTCAACAGACCCCCACGCACCTCCCAAAATGACCACTTTACTTACTACACCCCAACTGCGCATGCGCAGATTGGCGCGACTTCCAATGGAAACAAGCCAGTCTTCACGAGGACTTCACGCGGATACCCCACACGGTCCATTTGACCAGGAATGGTCCCTCAATCTCTCATCAAACCTCCACGAATCTCCAAAATGCCTGCTTTCTATACTACAGCCAGACTGCGCATGCGCAAAATGATGACATGTGGCTGTCGCCATCGGGACCCCTCGGGCCGGGCCCAGAGCAATTGTGGAAATAATGTTTCTGACCCCAACAACTCACATATTTGGGGTGGGCATAATTTTACCTGTATGATATAGATCATAGACAGACAAAACAATATAGCAATAGAGCAGTGATTACCTATAGTAGATGTAGTCGAACGATTACTGTCTATTCACAGCAATCCACACAGGTTTGTGTGAACTCCTGAAAAACACATCCCATGGCACCGACTTTCAATAGGCTTCTGGTACTGGCTGTATTAAACAACTGTATTAAGTTTCATTGTTGTGAGTGAAGGACTTTTTGAGATAATGTGTTTACAAGGATATGGACCAACAGACATGTATAAAGGGGCAGAACTCCTGAAAAACACATCCGATTACACCGACTTTCAATAGGCTTCTGGTACTGGCTGTATTAAACAACTGTATGAAGTTTCATTGTTGTGAGTGAAGGACTTTTTGAGATAATGTGTTTACAAGGATAAAAACAGACAGACATGTATAAAGGGGCATAACTCCTGAAAAACACATCCGATTACACCGACTTTGAATAATCTTCTGGTACTAGCTGCATTAAACAACTGTATGAAGTTTCATTGTTGTGCGTGAAGGAGTTTTTGAGATAATGTGTTTACAAGGATAAAAACAGCCAGACATGTATAAAGGGGCATAACTCTTGAAAAACACATCCAATGGCACCGACTTTCAATAGGCTTCTGGTACTGGCTGTATTAAACAACTGTATGAAGTTTCATTGTTGTAAGTGAAGGACTTTTTCAGATAATGTGTTTACAATGATATGATGAACAGACGGACGGACAGACGGACAGACGACGGAGGCAACGACAATACCGCTCGGGCAGAATCTGCCCGAGGGGTAAAAACGGACGATACATTAGTCAAGTCGGATCCCACTCACTCACTCACACGCGCGCATGCACTCACACTCACAGGTAACTGGATGGAAAAAAAAGGCCGTCATCTACTCCAAACGCAATCCATTGCACCTCCGAAATGCCCGCTTTCGCTACTACTCGTACTGATGACGTCACAGATGACATGGATATCCCTCAAATCGGGGTCTACACCCCGGGAGCTACAAGATGATACCCCACAGGACGCATTCGGACCAAGGATGGTCCATCTCTACATATTAGGGCAGGAAAATGTGATTCAATGGACATTGGCCGCCATTTTGGATTTTGGCGGCCATATTGAATTTTCAGACCAATTATAAATCATTCCAAAATTAACTAATTATTCATACCCTACGTAGGGCTAGAAACACACCTAGTTTGTGGTTAGAAAATTAATTTTTGAGCAGGAAATTGTGAGCTTCTATGGGTATTGGCGGCCATTTTGGATTTTGGCCGCCATATTGGATTTGGTGCCAAATCCAGGGTGGCCCCTCAGCGAAATTGAAAGGGCATGAGTCAACGATGACGGAACCACTGAGAAAACTTTGACCGGAAAAAATGTTAGTTTTTTTTTGGCTGGGACCTGTCTATTAGCCTAATTCGAAGGAACACAGTTAAATCTCTCTAAAATTTAGGTCAAGCTTGAAGGTCAAGGTCACTTCGATCCCAAAATCAGGAATCACCAAAAAAAATTGTGTTAGAAAATACAACTGGCACGGTTTTCTGTGAAGACCTGCAATAAAGTGGATACCATTGATTTTTGATTGGCTGAAAAGTTTAGCGGCCATATTGTCTTGACCTTGGCTACTATAATTTCCGCTCGAGCCTATATATATATAAATACATCTATTTTTTATTATCTTTTTATTGATGGTACCTAAACAAGTTTTGAAAATAAGAAACTAATTCAATGTTGTCATTCTTTGGCATAGGGGCATGAATACTTTAAATCCTGTCTGTCTGTAAAAATTTAATTTAAAGCGCAATTGTTTCATTTAATCTCCCCTCGAGTATTTGGTCGCATTTCGAGAACGTTATATACGAGATCCCAAAAGAGGATTGTATCAGAGTATCTGACTCCCCCCATGGTATGTGGGTGAAATATGTGACGATCGTGAATAACAATTCACCGCAAATCTTCACGCAGCCAACACTATCTGACACGTCATATGATGTCTAGGATTTCTCCATATTACAAGGAATCATAAACATAATATATTTAACGATTGCAAACGTTGAATTTTATTATTGATATTAAGTGCTCTATTTGAATTTTTACGACTTCCACGGGAGATTCGATCGGCGTTATCAAGCAATTGTATATTCGACTAGCTTGCACATTTTCCATTTTCTATAGGACTCAGTAAAATATTGTTTTCGTGTGTCCTAGTTTTTTCATACATTTTTTTAATTGTGTATCGTAAGAATGGGAGATAAATTATGAATGTATTTTATAGCTTTCCTACCGACATAATTGGTGGAACTACAGATAATAACACTCTTGGTCCAAGCAAAAAAAAATAGTTTGGATGTTTACATAATTAAACATAATTATATGTGATATTTCCCCGAGGAAAAACAAATATTTTACAAAATTCATGCTGGTAACAATACAACGCATGTTGCAGCTGAGCAATTTTATCGAAAACAAACTTTTTCCAAAGTCGTACCACTGAAATTCGAACCATATTTTGCAGGTTAGAACACCGCCCGCCATACTGTTCCCCTATGCGCATTGCGCCTTATAACCCCCATGAGGTGAGGTTGAATTGCCAGAAAATTAAACATTACTTATAAAAGATTTACAATTATCATTGGCATAATGATCAACATTTCCATGTATACTCAAAATAATTGCAAGTCATTGAGTCATATGATTCTCGAATGACAGGATAGCGAAGTATTGATTTGTGCAAAATTACTTTTTTGAAAAACATAAACACCTTCTATTCTGCCTCTGTAAACATATGAAGATCGACCAGAACGTAACAAAATTTCAATCCACAACCACCTATAGAACCAACAATCAAGGCATATAAACCTTGTTTTGGTTCTGGTCGTTCTTCATATGTTTAGTGAGAGATATGAGTTTTTCTCCATAAAATCAGTGATTTTGCATAGTCGCATAGTCCAGTTATTCCCGTTGATCCAGTCATGAGACCCATTGCCTTGCAATTAAGCTAACAGCAAAACATTAAAATTTATGTCAATCTCTCGTACGAAATATATCATTTTTGGCATTTCAAACCGCGCCTCATTGGAACCAAAATCTCAATAAACTACACCTGGTCCTTTCTGTTCGTTACTCTTCTGTTGACATATAGGCCTATAGGTCGACCGGACATTAGTTGTCCGGGACTCCATGGTCCAGCAGATACCATGGTCACGGACATCAGTGATATCAGGACATTGGTTTTTGTTTATAGGGTAAATGTTTCCAAGTGTAGATTTTCGTAGTTGGACTTTAGTATTTTTCAAATGCATTGTACGCAGACCCATACCATGGTGTCCGAGCCCTCATCTGGCGGACCACAGTTGCTTCCACACCGGGACTGATTGTAACGGAATATAACATCTAATGGCTGGCCATATCAATATTGTCCGGACTGATCTACATCGTGAATGCACTTTACTGGACAGTGGAATGTTATATATACCCACTGAGGTGACCGGCGACTAATTCGTTGGACAGATCTGAGAAATACTGTGCTTACCTTGACAATCATAGTAACGTTGATTGGATTGCTGCCAATAAGAGCGGTTTGTGTATCCCATTTTACAAACGCAATTTTTCAACCGATCACTGATGGTGACACACTCTGAGCTCTCATCATTGCAGTATCTGTTTCCGTCGCAGAATGCATCTGAAATTGTAGATAACACGACATTAATAATAACAATTCGAACCCCGGGCCGTGTTCAAATGAAACGCTTTTCGGAATAAGCACAGACCGATATAGGGTCCGGGTTACAAGACTGGACATATGACTCCGTTGGGATTAGGATGAATCCCATAGTGTATATGGAGATTGTGAGTTTGTTTTAAAAAAAAACGACTCTGTACAGGGAGATCCTATAGGCTGTCGCTAAAATACCCGTGTCGATAAATGACAATTTCTGAATTTCTAATAACCAATATGACCCTGACGAATAGAAAACGTTGTCAGATTTGACACTAAGGGACAACAGACGATTTATCTCAATCCAGTACAATGCATAGAATTACCCATCATTGTTTTCAATTCACAGTCAATTCCGACGGTAAATGTATTTTGCCTTCGAGTGGTATATGAGAAATATGAGAACCCAGAACAACATTTTTTTTTGTGTGGATAGCAAATGATCCTCTTTTGAAAATTGAGCGATATTTCGAGATATGTATATGCTCTCTTCCTGCTCGAATATGTCGCCAGTTAGTGTTATCGTTATATACCACGAAACAATAAATTTAACCACATAAATCTACAGAAAATAATAATAGTACCCCTACTTACATTGCGCGCTCAACCAAGGTACGATGATGGCCATCAGATAGATGAGACTATACAGGGTCATCATCGACTGTCTCACCATTTGTTTTACATGTATGTAAAGACGACCCCACTGTACATGTCAGGTGTCGATAATAAACGCTTCCATATGACTGTGTAGAAAAAAAGGCACAAAAATATCAAGGCTGTTCACCGAATAGCTGATCTCACCAACGAGGAAGTTGAAATATATAGCCAGGCACATTATGAAAAGGCTCGAACAGTTATATTAAAGTAGGCCATACTCTCAATAACCCGGATCTGGAATGTAGGCTGTTATGTTAACTGGCAAACAAACTGTTGTACGTTCACCCATGAACATTTTGTAAAGAAATTCTGTCTTTATGGACACATCAACATGTTAGATAGAATAAATTCATGGTGGAGAATGTAAAATCCTCCGATGTAAACCTATTGACAGCATGTGAGTAGTTACGTATAAAGTAAACAAACATGTCCCGCGTTGATGGTCGGCGGTAAAGGTTTTGAGATATTGGTGGCTATAGTCAGCCATGTGTGATATTAATGTTTTCCAGAATAGTTGACTTCAGTTTATAGGCCTACCATATACACAGCGTTCGCCGAATAGTAATCGTTGCCTCGAGGACTCAGTGTGGACTTTGCGATATATTTTTGCACTACAAAGCGGTGATTTAAAATTCATTGAAGGTATGCCGCCGAACACCACAACGTAAGATTAATATCCAGTTGACCAGTTTCACTTGTTTTCATTTGAAAGCGTGCTAAGCGTCCTATTTGTGACGTCGGCTGTCAGATCCGTGTCAGCAGTTGAAATACTTCTTTATCTATGGCACTGTTGGTTCAGAATTACGTGTGATTATACACTAAATAATCATAAATATGGGCTAATCTCTGCTATGATAGTTCTATCACTCAGTCCCTATCAATGACAAGTATTATTTTTTCAACGTTGCTTGTGACGTAGGAGAGACCTGGGCTAATTGTTGCAGGGGTAGGTAGTGGCGATATTTCACATACTGATGTGAGAATAATTTACTTGTAGCATGATTTATTCGGGAATAACGTAAGGATATCTGATAGGACGGATATTTTTTCAGATGCTCAAAGTATTAACGGCGATGGAAAAAGTCGTTTTGAACCTCAAAAGTAACTTTATCGTCACGACAGCTTGATCTACTTTAGGCAAAGTAGGATAACTGTGGCTCATTCATGCGTTATGCGGGTTATATATGTCTATTTTGATCTATTATCTCGACAAGCTGCATGCATTTCTAGTTTAGTAAATATACATGTTGGCGAAAAAGGGTGTAGTTTCTGAGCAGAAACTGATAAAGCTTGTAAAGATAGTCGCAACTTACCTCTTGTAGTTAGTAGTTACATGTTGTTTCGATGTTATGTCAATCTACGTGCAAAGTTATATTAATGTGAGGGGTAGGACACATAGTAAATAGTAATCAGTTTCGTTTGACCTATGTCGTTATGTGAGTGATATAGAAAGTGTATTTCACTGCACATTGGCCTTTGACCTCTACGCGCACTTTGTGACGTCTCTTCCGGTGCGCAGTGTCCGAAGGTCACTTCTGGTCACCCGGAGGTCAAAGGTCAATACGCGGTCAAAATCCACTCTCAAGCGGAAGTGAGCGGAAGTGACGTCGCAAAGATCATATGCAAATTCCCAAGGTCAATGCGACCGAATAAGCTCTTTCAAAGGGTGAGGCGTCTACGGTGCCCTTCATGTGGGGAAGCATTCGACTAGACGGATATGGCGTAAAACTGACGTCATTGCGCGCATGCGCAGTAGAAAAAGTGTATGGGAAAAGACGTTTTGGAGTCGAGGGGGACCGCTATTGGCCGGATTGGACCGTGAAAGGTGTCAATATGTGGCACTCTTGAAGGAGCGTTCAACTGAATGAGTACGGAGGTGACACAGCGACCATACTGCGCGGTAGAAAAGGAGCATGTGAATAGACGTTTCAGGGTCGAGATGGATCAATATAGGTTGGAATGGGCAGTGGGTAGTGTCAATATATAGCACTTTTGGGGGAGCATCCGCCTGGATGAGTGCAGCGTCGAACTGGCGTCATTCTGAGCATGCGCAGTAGAAAAAATACATGATAATGGACGTTTTAGGGTAGAGATGTTTCGAATGGGTCGAGGGAGGTGTCAGTGTGTAGCACTCTTGGGAGATCATCCGACTGGATGGGTATGGCGTGAAAATATAGTCCATCTGCGCATGCGCACTAGGAAAAGGATTTGTAGAGATGGTTTATGCTTGTCTTATTGGGAATACGCAGGGGTCAAAAGTCATTTCCGGTCACGTGACCGGAACGGGAAATGATATCACAAAGTTCAGGGTAAAACAGTTTCAATGTCAATGTGATCTTTAATGCCCTTTTAAAGACTTAAGTGGCATCTACGTGCCCTTTCGGAACCTGGCGTTCAGGCCCACAAAGCGGTATCTGCCCCTGATTACGACTGTATATGTCCTTCAGTTACTTCAATGTTAATTGACATGTCAGGGAAAATGCGACAAGAGTTGTCTGCTCCTGAATACGACTGTTTTTTGTCCTTCAGTTACTCCAATGTTAATCTTCCGGAATGCACGTCATCAAGTTTTGTACACAACAATATCGCCAGCTATATGTCCAGCATAATTGGCAAGTGAGGAACCCTCCTTTTCTCCACATGTCCTATAAAGAGACCCACAGGGCCTGGAGACAGGCGAATTGCACCAAGTGAATCGCCTGGACTCGTGCTTCCCTAGGGTAGTGTGGGATGGATAAATAGCATTGGTCATGCCCAACCGGACGAACCAATACACTATAATTACGACGGTCAGTGACGGTGTGGGTCATTCATCACATCATTTCGTCGACCATGTTGCCAGTTCTACGACAGTTCCTTCCCCTTACACCCGAGGTGGGGTTACACGTCTATGAGGATAAAGTTACCATCGCAGTAGGCCGGGATGTTTGCTGATCGGGTCCTGAGTCCACATCAAAACGGTCACGCTACACTGTGACGACTGGACCAAATTTAAACGGATGTTGAGCGGTGAGCTCGATGGTGACCTCATTCACGTGGAGAATGCCATCTACTTACACCGTGGGCCATGCTTCGCACGCCTGGGACGTCACCAGGATCTCTCCCGAAGCTTCACCTTAAACTGTGATCTATGGATGGCCTTTGGGAAAGTGGTGCCTATTGTGGACCACCTGTTTACACCGGACGAGCGGTCTGCCGTCCAGTGGGCCTTGTCTCGTGCTATTGAGAACGCACTGGCCGAGCCCAATGAGCAAATTATCAACCGGGTCAGGCAGGAAGACTGGAGGGACTATCCAGTTCTCACCCCCGGGACCTACACAGATGTTCTGGATAAAATTAGCACCGGTATTCCACAGTCGGAGGACGTAGACGCCATAGATTACCCGTCGATGCTCAGTTAGTCAAATGGCAATCGCATCCATACAGTGGAGGCCGTCAGAACCCAATTAAAAGCATCCAGAAAGGAACTTTGAGCCCAGCGCCAGACATTCACAGATAATATGAGATGTACGTTTCATATTGCTATCCCATGATGCATCATATTGAAGGCATAAAAATGGAGCCGAATTTTAAGGACTGAACGCACTTAGCTTGAAACAGGCAACGTGAAAGTTCCCGCTCACCGCTCCCCAGGAATCCGGTCTCCCCTGAGAAAGAAAACTTTCCCGAAGAGCCACCTTCGGAGGCACTACCAATACCGGAAGTTGTGAGTGCGATCTACCAGCGTCATTGGCCTACCACCGACATCGCCCTATATTCCGGTTAGATGATAACACCCGCCTACCACAATA
>JAVTVY010031232.1:0-119803 GCA_036873755.1 Hanleya hanleyi
ATAGGTTAGGATTATCCTGAAATTCAGGCCATATCTATATCCACAACTCAATTGTCAGGGATTTGATCCTGACGTTCATGGAAATTTTTTCGAATTTCAGCGACTTCACCTTCCAATTCATGGTATAAATCCCGGATTATATCTCTGAAACATGAGTTGTGGATGCATAACCTCAATTTCGGGAGAATTCCTAGAATCATATTGAGAGTGTAGTGTCCCTCTCCCGATCTCAACCTCCTGTGATACATTCAAATTCGTACAGGTATAAAGGTAGCGAAACAAAGTAGATTTACTGACCGACGTTGCACCAACCTTAAATATCGTCGGATTATGAACGTTGTATTGCCAACCAGATTCAGCCGTATTGAAACAGGGAGGATAAAAACTAAAAAAATGTAAAAAAATAACAGCCGAATTATATCTGCAGCCTATTTAATAAATCTGACAGCGGTCATGCGGTGACTTGATGCTTTACACTGTATTTCTAAGCCCGATTAGCTGAGACTTTCAATCGATATTTGAATTGAAAACTCCAGGCTATTTCCAACCAGTGGTAGCATCGTTGACATACCGACCTATCGCGGACAACGTGTGTCTGAGATAAAAAAAAGCTAACGAGGCCGGTGCTGTCGCAGTATTATCCCAAATGTTATGGTTGCCATTAGTGTTCAACGTTTTGATGCTGAATATGTATCTTTATTTAAACTAACCGAAAAAACCCCAACTAATTCCTACTCGGACTTCTTGAAAAACAGAGAAGGAAAGTCGGTTCGCAATGTTAAATTCGTTGATTCAGTTGTTGATTCAACGTAGGCATTCGAACGTTGACCCATATCGGCATTTGAACGATGATTCAACGTTGACATATCAGCGTTAATCCAACTTGAGAATTCAGTTTCTTTTCTTCGATGTTTCAATGATAATGTCTCAACGCTCACTCAACGTGGACATTCCAACGTCGATTCAACGTCGGTAATGGAACCTATATTCAATGTTGGCATTTGAACGTTGATTCAATTTGCTAATCGAATAGTTTTAAACGCTGTCCCAACATTGATGTCTGGCGTTGAATCAACGTTGTTTTGACGTCAGTTTTCCGGCTGGTTAACTCGAAGCGAACAGAAACGGCAATAGATAATCTACCAAAATAAATTCCATTAGTAATACCTCATTAAGCCCGGCGCACACGAGAGCTATCAGCTGAGCTAACGGCCTCGATTGCCTGTCAGCTCAGGGGCTAGCTTCAGCGCACACGGTGACAAGCCTGACAAGTTTGATATTTTTCTCCCGTCTTCGCGAGGCCAAAAACTCACCAAAAACTGCCCGCACACGAGAGCTAGCCCCTGAGCTGACAGGCAATTGAGGCCGTTAGCTCAGCTGATAGCTCGCGGGTGCGCCGGGCTTAAGTCTTGACATGTTCCACTCTTGCAGATCCGTTGGCAATTTTCCCCAAAATACGTCTGGTCAAATCCAATAAAGTTCCACGCCTGTGTTTCTAAGAGTGACACGTTGTTTCCGAAAATCAAAGAGGTCGACTATTATAACTTGACACTATAATGCTGCACGTTTGAGGGATGGAAATACGGAACGTTGCCAACAGCATAAACTCCGGCGAACATATCGCAGTCTCTAACAGAGATAACGGGGAGCTCGAGAATAACGGGTTGGGCGCTGTCTGTGCATGGCTGTAATATCTCCCGGTGTTAGTGAAAATACCATTGATCCGATTCACTGATGGATGCCTGGATTCAATAGACGATAAATAATATTGATCCGATCTGTAGCTGGAACATTCAGGTTGTATTCACAGGGTTTTCTCTTTTTCTCCTCGGCGCTGATTAAAAATCTGTACATACGAGAGATATATTCCGCGAAACAGAATCGTATATGAAATAGCAGAACAGAAGCGAATCCGCTTTCCGGATTTTTTTATTGGACTGGGCTCGATAATTACACGGTGAGATCATAGGGTCCGCGTTGTGCACTAAATAAGGTAAGTCATTTTAATTCCTGTCAATTTTTAACGGGTTTGTTGTCGTTGCCCAATTCCGTAATAATCAATGCAAATTTTAGAGTAGGCCTATGTCGAATACAATATTATTTCAAATCCAGTTAAAGCACATTCCCTGAGGGATTCGATCCTGCGTCCTCAAAGGTTGACTCCAAATCTTACCCCTTGGCTGAAACTTACCATGGGTCAAGCTCTATCAGAACTCTTCCTTTCTCAGGAGAAAAGTGGTCAAAACCTATTTTATTTCACATCAGATCATAATTTACTAATGTATCATGTAGTTTTTGCGAGAAAAAAAATAAATAAAAAAAAATAATAAAAATTTGAAAAATGTGATCGAAAAATGCCTTCCTTGATAATGACGTCACTGAAGCAGATAACTTGGATTTATTTACAGTTACTTGTAGAGTTTGACCAAAGGGTATGTGGTAAGTTAGTGCCTCTTAGATAGGGGACCGAAATACACCCCTAGGCCTGAACAGGTCCCAAGAGTTCAGGCCAGATAGGGTTAGTATACTATCTAGAACGTTAGTAACGTTCATATCCAGTTATTTTCAGGATGACGGTTTCTTGGTAAAGCAGTACAATGCATCTCTTCGATGGTATACCCTGATCGGAAAAACACATGGAAAATGGCCGCCAACGCCCAAAATCACCAGCGGATTACCAACAAGAACGTGTCATGCTAAAAATTGTTGGATAGAGAGATTTGTATACATGTATCTAGCAGATAGGAGGCATCTGGTAGCTATATCTATATCTATATGCTGATCATTTTAATCGCAGGCATCGCAATTAGTCGTCCTAACAGGAAATTGCTGTAGCGGAGTAAAGGACTTTGGAATCGAGAATGTGATTGATAGCCTACACATCCGGCTATGAAACAATGTCAACATGACCGTGTGCTTGGTTTAATCTAATTGTACGAGGTCAAACGTTTGCGAACAATATACACTTGGCAACAGAATAAAAACATGCTTGAAATCGTTTTATATTGATACAGCGGGAATGGTATGCAGTACGGTATAAAAGGAATTCAAATTGCTGGTGAAAATTCCGCAATGGCGAAAGGACACATTTTCGATGTTACGAAGAATAGAGTGTTTAGTTTCTAAAGCTTTCCATTGCGATTGTAGGATTCCCCTTGACACTTCCTGATATATTAAGAGAGCATTCCTCGTTTGAAGTTGCACTGCGAGCAAAGATGGTCGTAATTGGCCAATCAAGTCGTTGGATGTATGATAACGTTAGTGGATAAGATATATCCAGTATCGAAAATGTAGTAAAAAGGTCAAAGATCAAGGTCACCGTGAATCAGGAAATCAAAGTCAAGGTCACGGTGGAGGTCAAGGGCACTGTGGATTAATAATCAGGGAACCATTGAAAATCTAAAGGACCTTGTATCTTTAGATGGGTAAATAGTCCCAGGGCAGGTGCAATACAGAAGTACCAAAATAAAATAAATCCTCTACAAGAAATTGGTCAATTGGCATGAAGTACAATATTATATTGTATACTCAGAAAAATTTCGAGGCACTGAGTGTAGTGATTCTCGACTAACAGGGCCGTAAAGTAGTGCATTCGTGCTAAATAGTTTATTCTGAGGTGAAAACAATTCTTATTATTCTCTGTAAACATATGAAGATAAACGATAACCAGAACCAGATTTGGTCGACGACTACATATTTGAACAGCGAGTATGCTGTATCAAGATGGTTCTGGTTATATTTTATCTTCATATGTTTATAGAAAGGAAGATGAGGTGTTTTCGCCTCAAAAATGGCGATTTTGCACGAATGCAGTACTTCACGGCCCTGTTAATCGAGAATGATGAGACTCGGTGCCTTGAAACTTTGCTGAGAATACAATATAGTAGTGTAATTCATGCCGACTGATAATTTATTTTATATGTAATATTTTATTTTTGGTACCTGTTCTGGGGCTATTTAACCGTCTAACCATACGTGGTCCATTCTTGTACGTGTAAGTCGATGTTCCAGTCGCGCAACTACGTTGGCCTATACTGTTCAATTTGCGCTATTAAAGGCTTATTTTTGCTCGGCCATGAGATTCTCGGCACTGAACGTTCGTCCGAGTCAATCTCGTTGATGGCTTCGGAGTAATTAAAAATCTTGCTTGCTACTGATTTAGTGTACTGGGAAGAATTGAATTGAAATTCTGGCACATCAATAATGTTAATTAATTGTTAATATTAATAATGTTAACATTAATAATGTTGATTAATTCTCAAGCAACAAAGAGGCTATAAACACTGGGGCCGACATACGATCTGCCCTTCTACTCCTTTTAATTGCTGCATCAGACTTACAAACTCATATACGTTCGATAAAATCATGAATATTTCACCATGTAAGTAACGTGCTTTATTTTTATCACGTCAGTTCTTCGCGAATGAATCCTGTTGCTTCCTGGGCTGGAATCTTCGAAAATTGATAGTCGCGGGTGATATCGGAAGTATCAGGGTGATAGAGAAATATCGTTTGATCTTATGCGATCATTTTGTAGAAATAGAAATGTGATAATCGAAGATTCAGCATTGTACCTTTGATATCATTCAGGACGGAGAAATATCGATGACGTAAAAGAGATAACGTCTCGATTTCTCTTTGTTAATTGGCCATTATACCGATAGCCCGAGCCCAGTAATCCAAACGGACAATAAGAATAATCGGTATTATAAAGAAATGCCATATGTCTAAGTTCTGTACAAAATATCTCCGTCAAATGCCAAGCCTAATTTAATCAAGTATATTCCATTTATATCTATTTGCTTTATACTGTAATGGATTTCAGACTCTTTGACTCTGTGATCCTGATATCAAGCTGCCTGCTAACTCATGCGCAAAAATTGCGGATATCTGTCTGAGCGTACTCGCTTTGTGTCACTCCCAGTTGGCAGAGTGCCACCAGTTTGAGATAGAATGTATGGGAAGGCTAAATATACGAGGGAATTGTGTACAATTGAATCATCCTTCAAATGTATCTACGTCGGCAAAGTTTCTACAATATATCTGCTTTCTATTTTGAAGATTTAAACACTATATTTCATTTTGATTTTGCTTCCTGTTTTTATAGATTAATAACACTCTAGAATGGTAGAATTTGCGCAAAGTTGCAATTCAAACTCCAGTGTACGATATGTGAGTCTGTATGTGCCGGACCAGATGCTTATTGTGAAAAGCTAAACCTTTTTGTGCTGAACCCAACAATACAATCCATCAAACTAGGTAAAGAAGATAGCATCTCGGAGGAGTTAATCTTCGTCATGGAAGGGTTAAATTTGTGATGCTTAGTTGGGTGTTATTTTTTAAACTGTCTTATATAATGTATATATGTTTGCACCCAGGGCAGAATTGTAAGTACTACAGCAAGTACTGTTTGGGGCCTAATATGTCACCATCAAACCATTTCTACAGTGACGTCAGCCGGGCTCATACTCACTTCCGCCCTGTACGTTAAAGTATGATAAGCTCTCGGAACTGCGGGTTTATATTTTGTATACTGTTATAATTTGATAGTGGTAGTGTGTCAATATTCCGCAAATACCAGAGCATCATGCCGCAGTGTGTGGCATTTGGCTGTTCTAACAGAACTGGGAATCCAAACCTTCCAAAGAACATGACATTTCATCGGTTCCCAATGCTGAAACTAGAGGTACTAGCTGAAACAGTGGGTGCATAACGTCGGTCGACAAGATTTTACTCCAAACGCATCGGAGAAGAACTTTTGCACAGTGACGCTGATGCAATAGATTGGAGTGAGTTTATTAGTCTTTCAGCACTATTTCAGTCATATCACGACGTTCGGTTCCCATTCCTGTCAAATTGTAATCATTCCAATGTAAGGAAGGCTTGGTTTGTAATATATCTCCATGAAATGTCATTATATTTTCGCCTTCCCCGCTAAAGAGCGGGGAGGCCCGGGTGACGTCACACGCTTAGACGACCCGAGCCAAAATCTCGGCACGCTTGAGAGACAACGATGCGCAGGCTAAACGCCGATTTAATAGAGTGGGAAAAATCGCAAAAAATATTTGCTTACATTTTTGGATACAGGAGAGATAGATCTTTCATTCAGTGTATACATTAACCACATGCTTTCTGCTCCTTTAACCAGGTCTTCAAATGCAGAACGCACTATGAACACATATGTTAATTATTTTAACACACGCATTCAAAGTTTGAACAATAGCATTCTAAACTCTAACATAAGTGTTCACAACTTTAACACACGTATTCAATCTTGAACACTCTCTAAACACTCGACGTCCGATTTATTTCCAGTGTATAATCGATAGCGAAGGTAATAAGCAATATTATATTGGTACAGGAAGATAGCCTAATCTCAGGCATTGAGTTTTGCTAATTGCTTAATTAATA
This sequence comes from Hanleya hanleyi, assembly GCA_036873755.1. Classification (NCBI taxonomy): domain Eukaryota; kingdom Metazoa; phylum Mollusca; class Polyplacophora; order Lepidopleurida; family Hanleyidae; genus Hanleya; species Hanleya hanleyi. The sequence continues at coordinate 6,412 of JAVTVY010031232.1, forward strand.
TTAATCGTGTCTCTGTTGCAAGAAACTGGTTTGTGTTAACAAATATTTTTCTGCTATTCCTGGTCCGATTTTGATGCCATCACCGTCTTCTCATACCCATGAACGAGGGATACTATACCCTTGGGTTAAGCGCTACCAGAAAAGAAAAAAAAAATTCAAGATGGCCGCTTTGATGACGTCAGGTTTGGGTCAGATTTTTCGAATTTTTCATTTATGCAATTTCTCCGCAAAAACTGCGTGATGAATTAGTAAATATTAATGTGATGGGTTTTTGCGCACTTTTCATCGTGGAAAAGCAGAATTTTGAAGACAAATTACGAAAACATCATTTTTCTGGTACCCCACGTGAACGCCACCTTGAATTTACCCATGGTCCTGTACTCGGGAAGTTATGCAAATAGACTTGAAATGACCCCAATATGATAAACTTTAAAGTCTAGCTCTCAATTCTTTGTCGTTCCGGGCAATAATTGCTGGATATCCATCCGATCCCCCAGGTTATAGCATAAGGATTACTAAAAAAATTACTTGAATTCGAGCACAAGCAGGTGTTTTTACCTTTGATCGAGCTGATAGAATATTATGTAAGATCCCCCCTCCCCTAGGGAATATTTAAAATATGATGAATACGTATATGTCTTTGATTTTCATAAACAACGAAGGCAAATTTCTTCACAATTGGTTCTTGGTTGAGCAAAATATGAACAAAGACCCGTTCTTTTGGGCGATCGTATCAGTCATGTCAGTTACATACTGTACCCTTGGGTCTATAGCCATGATAAATTTTGCCACATCTACTGTTTTCGTGTACTTCTTGTACACACTATAGATTTGGGGGTATACTGACAAGAAGTCAGATGAGCACACAGGCGGGCATTCTGACTACATTCTTCCCAAAGATATCCCAAGTGTCAAGATTGATAGCCATCCTCCTATAGCTCAATTCGGAAAGCGTTTTATCTCCCTTGTTCCACCAGGGGCGTATTGGTGCAGAGAACTTCCGGTAGGTACCAAAGGCTCTCACAGTTAATTTCAGTATTAATTAAACAGTTAATTTTTCAAGAAAGTTATCTTTATAATGTACACGTATACAAGATCTATTGGTTCATGTAGAAAATATAAACAAAATAGTTTTTCAAGCAAATATTCCAGAATAATTGATCAATATATTATTCCAAATAATTGCGGGTGCCTTTGGTAAAAGTGAAACCGATGCGACTACTTCCCGGAAGCAGCTTCTAATACCTCTAATCTTAAAGAGCGGCAGTTATTCAGGGGGAGATCAGACATTTTCCGGAAAGTGCTATATTGGATCATGGTGGCACCATGTCTCATCTGCGTGGTTAATTTTGGCTAGCCTCTTTAACAGTTCCATCTCTCATCGGGAGATAAGCCTGTAATTTCGAGCAACCTGTCCAGAAATCTGGATAGAACAAAAATCAACAAGTGGTCGTTACTTAAGTTGTTTACATTTTCAACGACCAATGAAAATTCACGGAAATTACTAGGCTGTCAAAGCTGCCGTCATCATCCATTTCAAATGTCCAAAACCAGCAACTCGGCCGCTCTATTTCACGCATGTCTAGGGGCGACAAGTGTAATATATGACACTGAACTCTTCGGATATTGTTCAATTATATGCATATTTTGTTTTACCAGGAACCCACGACAATATTACACTTGAAATTAAGGAAGTAACTATATTATCTACTCGGTGATTCCTTAATGAACATTTTTGTCACTTTCAATAGCATGACCTGGCACCCCTCGCATCCGCCGCCTGGTAAATGAGATCGTCCTGGCGCAAGCGTCTCTGTGGGGCGTGTGGGGTAGCTGTCAAGGCGTATGAACATTCTTCCCAGAAAGATTTTTACGATTTGAATCTCAGGGTAATTTTGGCCGAAGCTGGTTTTAGAAGATATTGATTCGTAATTTTTTTTATTATTATGACTGTCTAAGCTGCTGCTAAGATGCCGATATTTTCTAAAAAAACCCACATTGTCCGCCTGGATACTCCATCGTGTTGAAACCCGCTTTCAAATATTCAGGTTTGCATTGCGCCTAGTCTGTACCGATTTAGCATAGTTATTCCAACTGAGTTCTCTCTATTGAAAAACTAATGGTATATTGCATGTCACCTCTGCGGACGCTTTCACCATCTAAAGCTGTATATAGCCGCGTACGCCAGTACCAAGTTTATCTGGCAAACAGCGAGAGAATTCTCTCGCCACTTCGATAGAAACGTGTAACAATTCTATTTTCAGCATTGGACAATTCAGTCGTGTCACGTTGAGAACATTCGTAACACCTGTGCACTACTTGAAAAATAATTCCTTGCTTACTGAGTGATCAAACGTGAAGACTCATCCTATTGCAGCCCGATCTATTCTAGGTGTTTTACCACATTAAACAAGGAATTAGTTCTATTCTACCATACTGAAAACGGCACAATGTGGAGATGTTTCCTGAAGAGAAAGATGTTCTCGTGTATTCAAAACTGGATCCACAGTATAACAGCTACAGGGGCGTGCTAAAACGCCATTAACGATCAAAATGATGTAAGCGTGACCCTGGTTTTAAAATACATGTGAAATTCTTCGGTCATCCAATGATTGGATTGTGTACCTATCATACGTTCAAAAAGGTTTAATGACATCAACAACTTGGAATAAATCTCCACGGGAAAAAATACTTTCTCCAACTTTAATTGGCTTCGTGATGTACGACAAAAGGATGTACATGAAGATACAGGCAGACGATAAATGTTGACATCCATTTCAATCCTAATCCTATTACACTTCTGGGCGATTTCAACTAGACACGCGAAGAAAATTATGACGTCATATAATCCACACCGATTGGCTGTGAGGTAGGATCTAATGGAATTAGATCCCACCTGGGCTTTCTTCTTTACATGTGATAATGCTATTTGGTAAAACACATGGGGTGTGGCAGAATTGTCTATTTCAGTAGACTGGGTTATCCGTTCAGATACAGAAATGATTATCAATCAACTATATACCTTATGTATTATTTGTGGTTGGCACAGTCCTGTGTACAAAAATCAAAGTACTGACATTTATTACGTTTGCAAGCTGTTAATAGCTGTAGACCATGCAATGTTTGATTGCTTCACCATTATATAGTGTCAAATTTACATATTGTCTTACATAACCAACAAAATGGCCCCACTACCAAACGCATAATTGAGAGATGAAACTCCGTGACTTTATAGTTTGTCATATTGGGGTCATTTTGAGCCTATTTACATACCCACCAGAGTTGAGAATCATGGGTGAATTCAAGATGGTGGACACATGGGGTACCAGAAAAATTGTGTTTCCGTCACGTTTCTTCAAAATTTCTGCTTTTCCGCGATGAAAAGTGGGCAAAAACTGTTTTATTTCACATCACATTAATATTCATTAATTTATCCCGCAGGTTTTGCGAAGAAATTGCATAAATGTAAATCTGACCGAAGAATCGACCAGAAAATGCCATCCTTGATTTTTACTGACAACTACTGTCTTTGTGAGCTGTTAATAGATGTAGGCCATGCAATGTTTGATTGCTTTACTAGCACTTAGTGTCAAACCTTACATATTGTCTTGCAGAACTAACTGTTCGTGTTGGTTCTCGGCTTATTTGACAAGAGTGGTCGGCACGAAATTCCTTCGATAGGTCAATGGAAGGTCGTGATTCATCGAAGTACATTCTTTACAGGCGTGGTGGAACCGGGGCTGGGAGAGGGGGACAAGGACCACTTTGCACCATTCCCCAATAATTGTAACTGAAGTGCCTTGAAATGGATCGAAAGTTAATAGAGTAGAGACCGAAATCTCAAAATTTTCCGGGGGAGTAGCCCCGACCCCCACTTTCCCCATTCACGGGTTCAAATTGGTCGTGACCATTTTTAAATTGCAGTTTCATGCCAAGTGCCAACATCTTTCCTGTGTTTGTTCTATCTGATTTAGTGTTAACTCCAACACAGTCTTAGTGTCAAACCTTACATATTGTCTTGCAGAACTAACTGTTCGTGTTGGTTCTCGGCTTATTTGACAAGAGTGGTCGGCACGAAATTCCTTCGATAGATCAATGGAAGGTCGTGATTCATCGAAGTACATTCTTTACAGGCGTGGTGGAACCGGGGCTGGGAGAGGGGGACAAGGACCACTTTGCACCATTCCCCAATAATTGTAACTGAAGTGCCTTGAAATGGATCGAAAGTTAATAGAGTAGAGACCGAAATCTCAAAATTTTCCGGGGGAGTAGCCCCGACCCCCACTTTCCCCATTCACGGGTTCAAATTGGTCGTGACCATTTTTAAATTGCAGTTTCATGCCAAGTGCCAACATCTTTCCTGTGTTTGTTCTATCTGATTTAGTGTGCTCCAACTGATCTTCGTGGATCTTATCAGTTTCATATGGGGGTCGCCTCTCTTTTCGATAAAACCCGCTAATTGGCGCAGTAAATTGCCGCGTTTGGCGCAACAACTTCAAACAATTCGGCTTTGCGTTAGGCAGCAACTTACGCATCGATGGTGACCTTTTCTTCACTGGGATTGGCTTTGAAGCCAAACTGACGGGGATTTTTTCTTCGTCTCCTTTTGAAGGAGTTAGAAAAGCGGAAATTTCCCCCTAAGAATCTTCTCTGAAAATTGCCAAGTGCATAAAATGAAGGGAGCAAATCTTGCAATTTCAGGGTGGGGGAGAGGCAGCATACCCCGAAGCCCCACAATGCGGGAGTGGGACACTTTCTCCCTGTTCCATCGATTGCACCCCCAATGTTGAATTCGCGCGCCTGTCTTATAGCATAGGGTTTGCGCTTTCTGCTGTTCAGAGCAATGCCGTTTTGGTATTTATTAAATTATTTTTGATATCAAAAAAATATTTTTTTTATATCAAAATTAGAATGTTTGATTTAAAGAAAAGAATTTACCGATATAAAAACTAAACGTTATTTTTATATCAACTTAAATCTTTTTTTGCTATCCACCGAATCCTTTTATATCAAAAATACTATTTGATATAAAAAAATTGATATAAAATTTGATATCGAAAATAAACGTTTTATTTTTGATATTAGCAATTTTTCTGATAAAAAAAGAGATTTTGATAACTATTATGCGATCAAATACCAAAGCGGCGTAAATTTACTTTTGATATAAAAAAGAAATGAATAAATACCAAAACGGCTTGCCATATACTGTCAGATATACCCCTCATTGCACTAGTGGTACAAACTCGGCGATCAAGTTTTGTAATCTACCAAAAAAAAAAATTCTTTACATTAAAAATAAAAGTTTATTCTCTATATCAACAATTGTTGTTTTTTATATCAAAAATATCATATTTTTGATATCAACAATTAAGCGACTAAGTGCCAAAACGGGGCACATTTATTTTTGATATTGAAAAAGGAATTTCTGATTCACAAAAAAAATAAATGAATAAATACCAAAACGGCTTGCCATATACTATTAGTTATTCAGGTTTTCCCCCGGGTGTATGGAAAGTTACGACCCTCCCTGAAACTCCGCTACACCCTACGTCAGCCCGAAAGTTGCGCCCAGGGATTTCAGGGAATGGGCCCATTCCATCTCCGGGCCTGAATAACGAATATATTACCCCCTAAAGCCTTTTATCTTATAGTAAAAATACTGAAAAGGCTATATCATTTATAACCAACGGTACAACCGGACCGTCCAAACGGGTCATTTCGTTAGAAACTGTCCGCATTTTGCTACGGCACTGTGACAAGGCGCGCCACACTGGTCCATTCGATCTGCTTTCGTTCAAAATCGACTTTTATTTTTGGAACAAAATCATACCTTTTGGTGAGTTATATGTTCCAGGCTTCAGTAAAAATAATGCAGTATGACTTTATTCACAATAAATTTTGACGAGTGAGCGAAAGTTATTCCATAAATATTTAGATATGGTCAGCTGAACTTTCGAAGCGAGAGGGTCGTTTCCAATCGCACGTGAGTTGTTTTCTATACACCCCGAGTAGCAAGATATCACTCAGGGTGTATGGGTTTATACGACTCGACCTTTTAACCAATCATAATCCAGATATTGAATACAAATTTGCTTGTGGGGTAATAATGTCAGATATACCCCCTCATTGCACAAGTCTTACAAACTCGGCGATCAAGTTTTGTGCCCGACCAAACAATACCGACCGTTATAAGAAGGAGGAGTGGGGCAAGGATTTGTCAACTATGCAGTTGAGCATATAACTTTTTCATTCTTTCTTAACCCTATCTGGCCTGGGCTTTTTGAGACCTGTCCAGGCCTGGGGGCCGAAATGGCCCCCTGAAAATGTACCTTACGCCAGGCTAGGGGGCTGAAACTTATCACACTATACCCTTAGGTCAGCTCTACCAAGAAAAGTGTAGGAAAAATCCAAGATGGCCGCTTTGGTGACGTCACGGTGACATATTCAAAAACTGGCATTTTTGAGGTCGATTTTCAGTCAGATTTTCCGATTTTTATTTTTGCAATTTCTTCGCAAAAACTACGCGATAAATTAGTAAATATTAATGTGATGTGAAATAAAATATGAGTTTTTGCCCACTTTTCATCGCGAAAAACTGAAATTTTGAAGAAATGTGACAAAAACATCACTTTTTCTGCTGCACATGTAGCCGCCATCTTGGATTTACCCCGCTGATCCTCTGCTCGGAGAGGTTATGCAAATAGGCTCAAAATGACCCCAATATGATAAAGTTTGGTAGGGGGGGGGGCCATAATGCCCCCCCCCCCCCAGGCCAAGATATACTTATGGGGACAAGCAATTTATTATTTTTATTTAATCGAGAGCACGAGATAACTTTTATGTCGTGCGCGCCAGATAATCAACCAATAGAAATGGGTCTATTATTCGGTTATGAATTATGGCGGACTGATACCTCTGTCTATTGGTCGATTATCTCGTCAGCGCAACTTAACAATTATCTCGTGTGCACGAGATAATCAATTATCGGAGTTGCCAATAATATTGGACCCGCCGACGGAGGGCCAATTTCTGACGGCAGATGTTGAGATCGAAAACGAGGCCGGACTACGTCATGGATCAACTGAGACGGTCACGTGGTTGTGTATGGAAATTGGAATGGCTCCTATAAATAGTGATCCAATGAGAACACTCGTCTTATTTTAAAATGGCGCGGGTCGAATGACCAATCGCTGGAAATGACACTGTCTGCTAATATCTCTATTTAACCGAGAGTACTACAGTGTAAAGATCAAACGGTAGTCCTACAGCTGACATGCGATGTTCGGAGTTTGATTTCTAGCCTTTAGTATTGGACCCGCCTGACGTAGAGCCAATCATTTGGTAATCCAGCAGCCGAGAAAGCCGACACATTTTGTGATCGAAAACGAGGCCATGCTAATGTCACGAGTCAACTGAGACAGTGTAAACATTGTCACGAGGGAAGCCCTTCCGTCCTATGAATAATGAGCCAATGAGAAAGCTCGTCTTAATTAAAAAAATGTCGCAGGTCGAAGACCAATCACAGGAGCGGAGACGGCTCACTTCGACTGTTTCCCAATACCCACCATGACTGAGTCTCACATGTAAAAAGAAACTAATCCGCCGATTCAGATTGTAACCCGAATATGTCGGACTATGGAACAGGCTAGCCCTACGATTGGTTGATATTCAGATAAAGTACTGGTGGTTGAATATCGGTGAGCTATATGAAAATATTGCCTTGTTTTGAGGGGAATATGCAGTTTTGTTGCCCCGAGGCTGTGCATATTGCCCGAGCCGCAGGCGAGGGCAATATGCACAGCCGAGGGGCAACGAAACTGCATATTCCCCTCAAAACAAGGCAATAATTTCATTATTATATTTATCAACTTAACTCTGTGCTAATCTATTATCTCTCCAGCAAAATAATGTTTTATGTTTATTTTGGAAGAGCGCAATCCTTCTGAGTTGATTGCTTTCAGTGAGTAATCGCCAGCAACATTATTTTTCATGCTAGAGATTCCATTGATTCGGAGCTGCTTCACTACTATCGTGTAAATCGCGCAACGCACGCATAGTTGTTCGATGCCGCTTGTTAGTTACTCCAATAATGTGCTTGGGTACGATTCTATTTACAATTAGATGGGGGAGATAATTTATTTCTGCTGTGTTCTCCAGCTAAAATCAACTCGACGAACTGCTCCTTGATCGGCTACCGTTTGCAGCGCGACTGAAAGAACGGGGCGACCTCTGTTGTAATTATCTCCCTTTAGTGTATATTCCATGGGGGTGGAATATGCGGTTTTATTGACCGGGCAATATGCAGTTTTATCTCATTACAATTTATATAGGGAGACACTCTAATAAATATAATAATTCAAAATATTGCCTGTAAATTTCACGCAATTCCTCTGCGTACTCCGCGCGATGAGAATGTTTACGGCCAGTTGAATTCCAGTATTGTCTTCGACGCGGAACTAGTAAAACTGGGCAGCTCCGGTCGGCTTTGTTTGATTGAAATTGGTATAGGATGACACTTTCGTGCCGTCTAAGTGATCACTGACCTATATTATGATGAAATATAATGTCCGGGAATTATTGGCCTGGTAGATCTATTTTAATGAAATCATGTCATGTAACATACCGAGGGATATAATACGAGGGATAGGGGAAATAATTACTTCCTTCTAACCTGGAGTCTACCATCTCTCGTTCTATACCGGATATCCGCTGAAAGGTGCCACAGTTGTATGTCTTTGCTGTACAAAACTGAAGGAACGCAAAATGGAAACAAAATGTAATTCTATCATATATTTCCTGGAGCCCAGATTGCTGCAAGCTCTGGGGTGAATGCTATATAGTGACCAAATCCATTATCAGATAATAGTATTTGTTCAGGAGTGTTCGCGCTTGGCGAGACATCACAAATCCCCACACGTCCCTCTAGGGGGTACATCCGTGTTTTACTCCGGATTGTCCAACATGGCGTGTTATGAAGCATCTCTTGGGAAAGACGCTGTTTACCTGCGGCGCTGAATTGGAACTCTCTTTTCATCTTTGGCACGCAGAGCAGAAAGGGAATTAATTGTTGTGCTCATCCATACTCAAGCAGTCAGTCGAAAGTCTTCCTTGTATGAAAAGTATACTTGTTATATTTAGGAATCCGGCATTCAGATGATAGTCTTGGAGGTATATTCGTTGTATTGGGCTCATTAAACCTAATGCTTCGTTTACCATAACCTATTCGCCAGAAAATGGGGACGGACAGGCCCATTTAATTTTTTTTTTTATATATATACATTTATTCTTTTTTTGGCACAAGGTATTCTATTGCAAATATGTGTTCAAACAAGCTGCGAACTGATAATTCTGTTTACAAAATATATAAGTAATTATTATTTCTCTATGTACTTTTTGGGATATGAACAAACATTAATTTCTGTCTGCTCTTTGTGTAATGAGAATTTTTCTGCTTGTCGGCACACGTTGCTAAAACAACTTGTATTTTAGACACAGGAGAACAAGGTAAAATATAAAACGAATCTTTCGCAGGCAAAAATGAACTAGTTTCGCTGCATTAGTTCCCGTGAATATATGAAGCTGAACATAAAATTCGAAACCGAAACACAATATACGACTCCACGGTCATTTTCTTGTCCGCCATTTTGTTGAGTAAAAACCATATGTTTTGTATGGATCACGTGTTTTACTCGCCACCGGAAGTGAGTGATCTATTTTGTATGTTGGAGTTTACAGTATATTTAATCGTGAACACATCAATCTGTAAATTTGACTGTGATATTTCAGTTGACATCAAGTGGAATGGGTAAACTGCGCACAAACAAAACATAGAATTCATATTTCTCTGAAAGGAGGTTGATATCTTTGCACACGAAACGCCTAGTTGCAGGAAACATCCGACACATCAGGGCTGCTTTGTACAACATTCAGAGCATTGTCGGAACACGCACTGGAAGGGACTCGGCGGATAACTTGAATTTTAGTTTTATCTGCGTGCGGATAGATTCCCTGTCACAGATTCCATCATGTCTACCAACCTCATTTACAGTGTATGCTTGCCAGTAAAAGTAATTGTAAGAGCGGGCAACATTTTACAGTTTAAAGCATGTTAAAAGCGGCAATTGTAAAATACGGTGTAACGTAATTTTACAGTTGAATGTACTGGCAACTTTTCTGCCAGTACATTCAACTGTGAATTTACGGTTTGATTTACAACAGTGTAAGGCTAGTTCAATCTTCCCAGGCTATATATTAAGACATTCACTATCACATATTCTATCGAAAAGTCGGTTTGCCTTCAAACCTTCATACCTAAAATAGGCTCGCAATATAAAATTGATAAATTCAAAAATTTACCCGTACCAAAGGTTTGGATTGAGGCAGCAAATTGCCGCATTTCGTCGCCACATCCCTCTAAATTGTTTCGAATTCTGTCACCCATGAATTTATAGATCTGAATCTTTCCACACTATTCAGTCAAGTATGTACATGGATTGGCTAAAGTATCCTGATGACGTCATCTTGTCAGAAGGTATATGCCCATTCGGCTTATTTCGGATGAATTTGCTTCGTTGTTTTCTTAGCATTTTTTCGCATAACAAAAATATCATTTTTCATGTGTATACGACAAAAAAATGCAAATAATAACGTCATTGAAAACGCAACTTTCTCAAGCCCATGCATGGTGGCCCATTTCGAATTTATATTAGCTAATAAAAGTTCGACTTTGTTTCTAATTATTTAATTCCGGAGTTGTGGCGAAAGGTTTTCTTGATGATATCATAGTAACAGTTTAGTCTCTCATCGTGGAAAGGACTGCGCGATGGGTCTGATAGTTCGAAGTAACGTGTCCAGAAATCCGGATCGAACATAAATCGATAAAGGAGGCGTCACGTCAGTTGTTGACGTGTTCAATGACCAATTAAAAATTGGCTTTCAAAACATTGGCCATTTCAATTCCTCAAAGCCGTGACTGTGCCGATCTGCATGTATGACGAATCGACAGGTGCGAAAGGTGTAATGTATAGCACTAACTACTATGATATGGTTCAATATTTCATTGCAGTGAAGGGGATAGAGTGAAAATCATCCATCCGATGGTTCCTGTAGCATGACCTGCCTTTCCTAAAAAATGACGCCTTTAAATGTACCCGGTATATGAGATTGCGCAGGCGCTGGAAGCACGGTCTATAGTCTGTCCATTTTTGGAGGTCACTCCTTTTCCTTGATAACTATTGATTCCTTCTTCACCAATTCTCCAAAACTTCAGGCGCATTAATCTACCTATTGTTCCATGTCCTAAATTAATTTGCCAATTGAAGAACCAGTCACTGCCATTTGATGGAGATATATATGTCTGTGTGCGCCCCAAGAGGATTTTGCTGAATTCATTATGTAAACTGATTTATTGTGCAAACTACCATTTTTACCTCCATTTTAGAGGACAGGATGGCCCTAACATGCTTAACCGAATAGTTTTCACTCTGACGGATTGTATTCCTTGCTGCAACAGTACGGTACATCACTAGAACTCTGGTAATGCCCATTACAAATAATCGTTCGTTTATCATCACCTGCTCGCCAGGAAAGTAGGGCAGGCGGATTTCGTTTCATTTTTGTCGGGTTTACCAAGGGTAAACCCTACATTAGTATCACGCTTCAGTTTTTCTTTTTTCTTCTGCACATGTGTAGTTTTGATCTCCTGCCCGGAGACTGTTCTCATTTGATGCCCCTTACAGCACTAATAAAAACATATCGTTCTGACAGTCATACGTATTTGCAATGCACGGTAGCAAGTGCATTGAACGTGATAATTTGGACATTATCGCAGTAAATTTTATCTTTCCAATTTCTTTTAAGACTTGCCTTTCCAATCTATTTTATGCGCTATCATTTGTTACGGCGGTAAGGGTCATTCTCCACGATCTAACGGAAACATGGTAATGAGATAATTGTGTAGAAGCGTGGATAAACTCAGGCAGTCCTGCATCATTTTCCACCCGCTGTTGATCAGATCTATCGTTGTTCAGATCAGGAAGTTCGTCTTTGAGCAGTGAGTGTTGTTAAGTTATTGTTTATCACAGATACTTAGTTCTCTATAATGTAGACAAATTCGTAATTTTCTGATAATCAAAGTTGTGCATTAACGACCTGCCTGTGTGGCGAGTGACACTACACCGACCGGCGACAGTGACCGTCCAGTCTTGAAGAAGATTTTTTTGCAGGAAATAGAAGACCGTGGAGTTGACATATCTGGGGGTGTTAAAAGTGAAACAGTCTTGGAGCTGAAGCAATCTTGAGTTGAATTATTTTGTTGAAAACAGGAGTTGAAACTGGTATTGAAAACAGGAGTTTGAAACAGGTGTTGAAAATAGGTATTGAACTGAAAGAAATAATTTGAGCCATACACAGTAAACCATTGCATATAACAAAATGGGAGTTTCTTTGGAACAGTATAGACTTTGCATCGGCAAACTCAATATTATTTGCCACTCTATAAAAAGTAAGTTATCACAGCTTATGCTTCTAATTATCTATGCATTTCTACATTACTAATTTACTTTATCACAAACGTAACAGTGAATACCCCTCTAATGCACGTAAACCCGACATCAGTACTTTAAGTACTTTGATTCATGTTAGTCTTGCTCAAGGCCAGGTATTACATACGAATATGTATGTTTAACCCCACCTGGCCTGGACTTTTTAGGACCGGTCCAGCTCATATTTTTCTGAACCCTTGAGCTGAATGTAGCGAGATGAAACTTACCACATTACACCATTGGGTTAAGCTCTACCACGAAATGTAAAAACAAAAAAGATCCAAAACTGGTCACTTTCATGAAGTCACGGTGGCGTCATTTAAAAAAAAAGAATTTTTTGGTCTTTTTTTTTAAATTTTTTATTTATGTGTTTCCCCCCGCAAAAATGCATGATAGAATAGTAAATATTAATCTGTGAAATAAAATCTTTTTTGCCCACTTTTCAGAAAAACAGGAATTTTGAAGAAAAACGATTAAAACATCACTTTCTCCCCACTTGAACGCCATTTTGAATTTACTCATGATCCTTTGTTGGGGTTTCATTTGCGTACACTTGGCCATCCATAAGATGACATGCGAATCGTGTGTCTCCATTATCGCGGAGCGATATCCGGTTCTTTACAGTATTCTGTTCGGCCTTCATCCGGCGGAGAACAGACTCGAAAAATCCGATACAGGTTTTCATACCACTTTGGAAACAGATATTGCCTGGGCTTACAAAATATATAGGTATGAATTACTTTCGTATCTTCCAAGAGGTGTGGTACATCTGCAATTTCGAACAAGTAGGACAACACATAACACGAAAATGGCGGGTTACGTTGGGGTTACGTCGGTAGACTTTAGCTGATTGGCTGACGAAGCCACGTGATATTGCTTTCTGGAAATTCTTTCTTGCAGTTGCCGAAAGTAGGCTGAACATGGATACACACGATCCCAGGTTCAGTCTTACCGCGTATAGATGACCCAGATGGTTACAGGTTGTTGGGGGTTATTCAAATAAACTCAATATGTCTCCAATATGATAATCTACAAAATCACGGCGTGTTTAGCTCTCGCTTTTTTGTTGTTCCGGAGATAGGAGGAAATGTCCTGCTAGGGTTAATATCAGTTGCATAATATACTGATTGACGTCAGTGGTGAACGGACTATATCGCCCTGTCGACCAGGGTTAATTTCCCATCCTTGTCGACACACGTAGCTGGAACAGTTCAATGAAATGTGTCTTAAATATTGCGGGAAAATGTAAAATGATCGATGTGGCGGGAAAATTTGGGACGGGCGAAGATGATAAACAAACGGCTTGTTTAATGAGCCTATTGAGAAGAGGGACTAATTGTATATTGATGATATTCATCTTATACCTAATTGCTTCGCGCACTCTACCTATTTTGTACATCCGCTCACGATCAGCAATAATTCTGGTAATGGAAAATTTCTATTATTTTAATTCCGATAGAGCAACCGGTGAAAAGATGTTTCCACGGCAACATACGTAATAACATACCAAGTCTCTGTGTTGAAATAGCGAGGTATACAATATGACTTTCTAGACACCACGCATCCAATGTATCATTTCAGAAATCAAGGTTAACCCTATACCAAGCCTGCGCGGGGTGGGGAGGATTATGCCTCCATCCCCCATTACAAAACATTCTACCCTATCTGCGGAACGACACAAAATTGAGAGTTCTCCGTGACCTTCTAGATTATCACCTCTTCGAGCAGGCTCATTAAAAATGGCGGGCAAGATGGTGTGACTGAAACGTTGCGTTTTCGTCGTTTTTCTTCATTTTTTTTTGCCTTTTTACACATAAAAGCGCCCAAAAATTATTTTATTTCACATCAGGTCATTATTTCCTATTATATATTTTTTTTAGTTTTGAAGACAAAAATTGCATTAATAATTTTCTTTTTAATCTGACCATTAAGGATAGCTATCCCCTTAGAGGGTCAAAATTGGTCTTTTTTTTTATTTCTTCATTCAAATATTCACTATTTCCTCTAACATTTGGTGAAAAAATGAAATAAAAATTATAAATAGAAGTGCTTTAATATTAGGATTAAAAATTTAGTTTCCGAGGCCCTGGAACAATTAAACAGATTGCCTTAGCTTGGGCTTGGCTACTATTATTTTTGTCTGTTAAATTTCCCTTTCCAAAAGGTAAGCTAATTATCTATTAGTCCTACTTATTTACATTAATGTCCCCCCTTCTGATCAAAACCATGCAAACATCCTTATTTTTGTTTCTAATTATGACAGTGACACTTCATTCAGACACCTGCCGTGAATTCTCAGCTGAACAAGTTTTAGCAAGTTTTCTAAGTTTAAATTGGACTTTAAACCGCCTTGATGAAAAAAACTTAGTGTAATAGTTATCCAAAATAAACAGGAATTCGAGTAGGTCCCATTAGACAGATTAAAAATGTATTTGGCAATAGAATTCAAGCAAAAAATAGGGATTAATTCATCAGATGTATAGCTGGACACATTTTGCCCGATTTCTAGCCTTTCAATTTTGTACAAAATCCGAAATTCAAACCTTTATTTCTCGAAAAGTATCCATGCTACGCTTTTGAAATTTGGCATGCTTGTTACTTATAAGGTGATCTAGAAAACTTTATCTCACTTTTTGTAAGTTCGGCTTCGTTTTTTAATTATCCAACTTTTAAGACAAACGACCGTAAAAAAGTACATTTTTTTAAAATTTATTTTAGTAAAATAGTTATAAAAACAAAACCAGGCAAAATTTTTAAAAAATGAGATAAGTTTACTAGTTCGAATTGTCTCCTACCAAGGTATACCATCAAAGTTGAAACAAGACCAACAGTTTTCATGAAATTTCAATTGAAAAATGGACGCTATTGTTTTCATTTTAATTTTTTCAAATTGGAATATTTTCTACACAGTAGCAGCGTCAGTTATACAAATATAGTTGGAATCCCTACGATGTATGCTTTCATAAAATATATAGTTTATAATGGTTATCTTGTATATTTATTGATACAGACGACAAATTGTCATGGGGGTGCAAAAACTGCCTCTAAGGGGATAGCTATCCTTAAATGGACAAAAAAAGCAATATCAGGCATTCTAGAATATGACGTCACTCAGATGTCATCGGAGAGGCTAGCTTGGCTTTTCTGGTAATGCTTGACTCCGAGATACAATGTGGTAAGTTTAAACCCCCTAGATCTATGGGTTAAGGAAAATATTCAGGGGGGTGGGTGGGGGGGGTCGTCGAGAGAGCGGGACGATTGTAGGTGCCCAAAAAGCTCAGTTCTGGTAGGGCTAAGAAACAGATGATCCCTTCTGGTTGTTTTAGAATTCGTATGTCCGTATCCGCGTTTGTTTTGACGCAAACCTACCAGACCTGAGGCGGGGGGCATTATAGTTCCCCACCCCACCAAAATTTACACAGTATCTCCGCAACGACAACCAGTTAAGACCTGACACTCCGTAACTTTATAACCTATCGTATTAGCGTGATGTTCTAGTCTATTTGCATACCCCTCCAAGCAAAAGATCATGGATATATTTAAAAACAGTCATATAGGGTAACAAAAATTGATGTAATCGTATTTTTTTCTTTTCTGTGGATAAAAGTGTGCAAAGACTATTTTATTTCACATCAGATAAATATTAGATTTTTTCTAATTTTTTCATGTACTCAGTTTCATGGAAGAAAATAGCATAAATAAATAGTTAGAAAAATCTAGCGGAAAAATTGACCAAAATAATGCATTTTTAGAATATCGCGCCGTTGTGAAGTCATCAATCTTGGAATTGAAAAAGAATAGGGGCGAAATGGGTCTTTCCCAGGCCTGGACAAGCACTCAAATAGCCCAGGCCTAGACAAGCACTCAAATAGCCCAGGCCTGGACAAGCACTCAAATAGCCCAGGCATGGTAGCATGCCCTTGTGTCACTTCTGCCCTAACAGCAAAGAGATTGTCCTTCAGCTTTTCTCCGCGCAAACTCGGCTTACCTTGGTTTATCCCACGAAGATGGCGCCCTCCTCCTCCTCCTCGTCCGTTTATTGGCTGTTATTTTTAACAGACAGATAAAATATTAGTTGCACAGAGCACGTTTCATTTAGGTGTTATGCGGAGTCAACATACCACGTAGGATCAAGCCCTATACCAGAAAAGGTAAGATGCCCAAGACGGTCGTTTTCATGACGTCATAGTGACGACATATTCTAAATTTGCATTTTGGTTCATTGTTCTGTGGATTTTTTCTGAATTTGTTATATATGCTATTTGCTCAGAAAAAAACTGATTGGGAAATAATTATCTGATGTGGCATAAAATAATTTGGGCATTTTATGAGCAATTTTTCAGTCACACATTCATGACCGCCATTTCGAATTTACCCATGATTCTCTGATCGGGGAAGTAGGCTCCAATGCGCAAATTGGCTCCAAATGACCCCAACATGACAGGTTATTAAATCACTGTGACTGAGTATTAATGTTTTGTCATTTCGGAAATAGCGTAGAAAGTTGGGGAGATCCCATCCCCTCCCCCTTCTAACCCTGGTATGATTAACTAGAGTATTGCCTTTTCACAGTCAGATTAGAATGAGATTAATAATGTCGCTCCAGTTATATTTCGGTCTGAATTTAATCAGATTGAGCCTTGTAGCAACTACTAATGATACAACTGTGTCATTAGCAGTTGTCAGGCTACCAGTCGTTATGTCATTAGCAGTTGTCAGGTCGCCAGCTAATGTCACAAATGCGTTGTGATAAGAGCAGGCGTCACTAAAAAAATGGTAGCGAGCATGTTGACACTTATTGTCACAACTTGAAACCAGTAATTATTTGAGGCAAAAATATATCACACATGATGTATAACTAAATCTTTGATATATTTGTAATAGCAACCACTAATGACACAATTGTCGTCATTGCGTCATCAGTGGTCGACTCTGCATGCAGAGTCGCCAGCTAATGACACACTTACGACATTAGCTGGCGTCCTGACAACTTCTAATGACATCATTGTCGCAATGAGTAGTTGCTACAGAGCCTAGTCAAAACCAGCAGGAAAAGGATGTCGCGGTACACGTATACCGTTGATGAAGGAGCCCTTGCGACATATACACGTGGCAGGCATGCCGTTGTGATGCAGTATTGACTTCTTGAATATTTCATATCTAATTGATACTCAAGCATACATGGAAGTCCACAGCTATTATTCATGAAAATATTGATCTTGCCATCATAAACGAAGACCTTGGCATTTTGCCCCCCGTCATTTGTTTATCTAACTCCGTCGATCATCATCTACTGATATAAGAAACGTGCAATTTAGCCGCCTTACAATTGCTTGCTAGCATTCTTGTCCCGAAGTCACTGATATGCCTGTATCGATACGCTCTCTAAAATATTAATACTGACTTGTTATGAGCAGTGCTGTTACTGGTATAATTGGGTATTTTGCCAGCCACGCTATAGTCATCTAGGGCATTACGTTGATGGATTTGTAACGTTAAGCAATGGATTGTAAAGGTCACACACTTTAACCCTACCAGATCTAGACCTGGGAGCCCTATCTCCAGAACAACGAAGACTTGAGAGCTTGTAGTTAATCATATTGGGGTCATTTTGAGCCTATTTGCATGTACCGTACCATCAGGCAGAGGATAATGGGTAAATTCAAATTGGTGACGATGAAGGGGTAGCAGAAAAGTGATGTTTTCGTTATTTTTGGTCAAAATTCCTGCTTTTTCGAAAGGAGAAGTGAGCAAATACTATTTCATTTCACATAAGATATTTTTTACTAGTTTATCATGCAATTTTTTAGAAGAAATAAGATAAATATAAAATTAGACAAATCTGACCGAAAAATCGACCAAAAGTGTGTTTCTCTAAATGACGTCACTGTGACGTCATCAGAGCGGACATCTTGGATTTGTTTTTACATTTTCTGGTAGAGCTTGACCCAAGGGTGTAGTGTGGTAAGTTTCATTCCACTACCTCAAAGGGTCAGAAAAATAATTAGGGAGGCGCCGAAATCCCCACCCTCCCCTTTTAGGCCAGGAGATGTTCCAAAAATCCCAGGCCAGGTAGGGTCGAATAATCTGTTGAAGATTACACTTGAAACAATCCCTTTTCTTGTTACACCTGAATTTTACATTGTTATATCCCTGTTTATTTACGTTTGCTCTATATGGACTCGCAATTATATCTTGAAAATTCCAGGTTGAACACCTGAGCATGTCGCTCTCGCCATCCTCATTACTCCAAGCTAATTTCTACGTTCCCACTTCGAACTAGCCTTGATATATCCGACACCCTTTATTGATCAAATAACTTATAAATAGAAATGAGACATTTTCTGGATATTCAGATCGAACAGATTAAACAAAAAGTCATTTGAAGTCGTCATTATGAAAGTTTGGCAACCCTCTACGCCTAATTGAAGCTCGTAAGCATTCGGAACTCCCGAGCGGAAATCTACGAAGGGGACTGATTCTACGCTCGGGGGACGACAACATGAATTTCCTATGAATCTCCAGATGTGACGCGCCGGAACGGTTTAATACGCATGGCTCCGAAGCCCAATCACTCTCGCGGAAGCCTTAATCCCCGACCAGCAAATATTTCCCTGCGAGTCTCTGATTTACGTCAGGTATTCTAAAAACTGTTTATTCTTTTCATTCGAAGCACGTTTCAATAGAAAACCATCAGTTTAAATGATACACACTCCACGTATTGGCAAGATATAATTCCCGTGACGTCACTGACAGTTCCCTGACAGACCGAAACACACGTGACCACGCTCTAGTCCAATATGGCGTCAATGGCCTTCGAGGGACATCTCAAACCGGAGATCCCCGAGAAGTTGCGAATGGCTCGAAAGCAGACTGTTATAGGTATCACCCAGTCTGATTCGGCGGCCACTCGGTGGTTCATAGACTCGAGGTTGCTAACCACCACGCGAAACAAATGAGCAAATGCAACCGAATAAAAAACCTGGACCACTTTTAGTATACAATTTAACCTATATTGCACGCATAACAATGGATCAATATTTCAGCTGTTATCAGAAATCCTATATCTATTCAGTGATTGCTTTCGTTGGAGAAAATAAGGTCCAGGTTATCTTCCCAGATTATGTTATCTTGAATTATTGATTACTCGCTGTATTGTATTTGGTATTTTCACAGATGTTTTTGTCAGCGCTCTGGTGATAATGGTGTTTTGACACGAATTTTGGAAATGTCAATCAGCTGGCAATTCCCAGGGGCGCTCCAAAGAGGGGAAAGCTCCTTCAAATGTGAAACTAAGACATATTAGCTGTACCTGTAAATAGGTCTTCCGGGCATTGCTGAAATGCTCAAAATTAGGGTATTCTGAAGAAATGGTAAACATATGCGGTGGCAAATAGAGACATCGACTGTTTTTAAGTTTCTCTAAATTTTCGGGGGTGAGGGTCACCTATTTTCTACAAAGATTTTCTTGTTTATTACATAATTCCTTCAGATTTCTCGCATTCCTAGTAACGTCCTCGTAATTTCTTGAGCATTTTGTTCACCGAAAACCAAACCATTACGTCGCGGTGGAAACCATTCCACAGCGGATGAAAGATTTTCGTCGCGGTGTAAATGTTCTAACCGCCGTCAACCGCGGTGGAAACCTTTTCATCGGTGGTTTCCACCTCGGTGTAAACGTTTCAAGAATTTTGTTAAAAAAATTCGGTAACCCCCCCCCAAAAAAAACCACAAACACACATACACCTCCTAAAGAAATGGTGTGATAAACGAGAAACTGTTCGTAGAATATAGGTGCAAAATGGAGAAAACCACCAAGTCAATCAGGATAAAAAGTACTAAAAAATTGTGAAAAAAAAACTATAACAAAAAAATCGATGTTCCCGATGGGTCACCGTATACATGAGGAAATGGTGTAATTTATGTTATTTTACGGTCATGCCATGAGGTTTTCATACCACTTCAGAAACAGATATTGCCTGAGCTTACAGAATATATAGGTATGAATAACTTTCGTATCATCCAAGAGGTGTGGTAGATCTGCAATTTTGAACAAGTAGGACATCACATGACTCGAAAATGGCGGGTTACATTGAGGTTACGTCGGTAGACTTTAGCTGATTGGCTGATGAAGTCACGTGGTATTGATTTCAGGAAATTCCCTCTTGCAGTTGCCGAAAGTAGGCTGAGAAATGGATACACACGATCCCAGTGTCAGTCTTACGGCGCATAGATGACCCAGATGGTTACAGGTTGTTCGGCAATCGACGCCGGATAAACCATTCACATCCCGCGAGACTCGCTTCTTCGTCTCTTCTATCACTGATGCATGAATTTTTCATTTGTATCTATAGCACATTCAGTGATTGGTTCACAGCCATGGCTCCATAATAGTCATGCAGTCATAACTGTATTATGACCATATATGAGTAGCTTAGTTGATCAGTGCTACATGTATTGATCGAATGAACTTTCTCATAGACAGTGGCCTTATTGTGGCCACACAATAAAATTTAGAATAACTTATCAAATTATTTCCAAATTTGGTACTGGTATGTGGATATCATGCCACAAGGTCACAGGCCCGCAAAACAAGAGTTTGGGGGGGGGGCGGTGGTATTAGTGTGAAGTGTCGAAATATGGGGTCTCTATATATAATCCCATGCTTTATATAAATCAACATAAAGGTGAGAAACGGACTTTGGGTGAATCGAGAAATAAACGGTTTACCGCCAAACAAATTAGTAAATTTGTGCAATTTTTTACCTTTGCCGGGCTACTCAAAATCCGAAATGGTCAGTCGAGACACGCCTCCGGCAAGAGAGGTCACGCACTGATCAGCTGTCGCGACTGACCAATCAGAATTGAGAACGAAGCCCGCCATAATATAACTATAATATAACTCCACGCAAGATTATTCTCCCCGTATGCCTGATCTTTTAATCACTGCTAGATGCCAATTATTCATATAGCCTAGAACCAGAACATCATTCCACAAATGTACATTTACCAGTTCAATAATCTTTATCAGATATAGTCGATATAATGCTATTTCATTCCACCCTGCAAAAGATGTGTATAACATTTCGATTATAATTAAAAACGGTGTTCAGTTATTTGTTAATCCTATCTGGTCTGGGCTTTTTGGAACGTATCCTGGTCTGGGGGAGGGGGGGATGGATCATGGATTATTTTTCTTACCCCTTGAGCTAGGGAGCTGAAACTGACCACGCTATACCCTTTGGTCAAGATCCAAGATGGCCGCTTTGATGACGTCACAGTGACGTCATTTTCAAAAACGGCATTTTTGGTCGATTTTTCGGTCGGATTTTCCGAATTTTTTATTTATGCAATTTCTCCACAAAAACTGCATGATAAATTAGTAAATATTAATGTGATGTGAAATAAAATAGTTTTTGCCCACTTTTCATCGCGGAAAAGAAGAAATTTTGAAGAAATATGACAAAAACATCACTTTTCTGGTACCCTAGGTGGCCGCCATCTTGAATTACCCCATGATCCGCGGGGGGTTATGCAAATAGGCTCAAAATGACCCCAATATGATAAAATATCAAGTCAAGGAGTTTCAGCTTTCCATTTTTTGTCGTTCCGGAAATAGCGCAAAAAGTTTGGTATGGGAGGGGGCTATTTCGCCCCCCCCCCACCCCCCCCCCCCGGCCAGGTAGGGTTAAAAAAAATAAGTAAATCCGTTGTCTCTTTAACAAGGCGAGCTACATTTCGATAACTAATTATGGACTCGCTTATGTACCGCAGTTTGAAAAACATGATTAGCTAAGTTGCAAAGAATTAGGCCCAATAGTGCTGACTGATTCAGGGATAATTAACAAAACTCGGAAGAAAATTTCGTTATATTAGGCCGCTCCCCGCGCAGTCATTTGTCAGAATAGCCCTGTGCGGAGAGTGCCAAAAGGCGTTTTCGTGCCACAGATGGCTGCAACCACCTCGCTGGGGGTCTAATAACGCCCCAGCCAACCGTCAGATTTTTGGACCGGATTCGGGGCCTACGCGCACATCGCCGGAAGTGACATCATATATAGTAAAATAGATGTTTACCGAACATTTCGATTAATTTTCAAGTCTGCATAATACCTCCGTTGACCTAGCGTTAAAAAGAATTATCTGGAGATTATTTTCCCTGTTTATCTGGACAGAGCATATGAAAATAAGTTCGTTCATATGCAACACTAAAGGAGTTGTTCGGCCGGATTTAAACTGAACCGTGCGTTGGTTGGTTTCCCCTATACGTCATAGCAACGTAGTAAAGGTCAACTTCCGCTATTGGTGACAGGGATGGTAATGGCGCCTGTGAAATGGAGCATGCGCTGTGGGGAGGTTGAGATGGCTGACGAATAGCAAAGCTGCAATCGTACGTTGGTAGCTTTGTTTGAAATTGAATACGTCGCTCCAGATTGTGATTGTTTAATGTTATACTGTCATGAATTATTGTGAACATCGTGTAGCTTTAGTTGTGTGTCTGTCATTAATCTTCTAATGTGAAGACACGATGTTGATGGATATTGACAAGCTCTCTCCTTTCGAGTATTGGCCATGATCCTCCACCCGGGGAGTAATGCAAATATACACGAAGGCTATATATTACGTTAATACAACAGGCTGGTGAAGGTAGGGTGTATTAGCGCTTATTATATTTTTTGTTTTGTCATTTCTAGGATATAGCGTAGAAAGTTGTGTGGAGCATAATGGCCACCCCACCCCCGCCCGCTAGATTTAATGGTCGTATTTATTTCATATCGTGTTTACTAAATCGACATCTGAGAAAGTAAGGAATGTGATTTGTATGGCGTTGGCATTTACCTAGCCTGGAGAATCGGCCAATCCGTCTTTCGGTGTCCGCACAATGGAGGTCAGTATTCAGATTTTCCAGTGGCGCAGGTGGCCAAATTATGCCTTTATCCGTTGCTTGTCACCGAGTCTTCGCCAAGCCGTCTTGCGTACCGTCCTTGTATTCCATGCGTGAGTGTTACGTCATCAGTCATATGCGCCAATCAAGACGTATCACGGCTCACGGCATGTGCCAGCACATATAGACGTGGTTGAAATCACAATGAGAGATACATGTATGACCAAAGGTGCCAAAATTATTCTAATTCACATCAGATAATGATCTTCTAATTTACTGTGTAGTTTATGCGGAGAAAATAGCAAAAATGAAGAAAATGAAAAATCTGGCCGGAATATCGACTCAAAAATGTATTTTCTGATATGACGCCACTGTGACGAAATCAGTGCTAGTATCTTGGATTTTGTTTTCTGCATTTACTGGTAAAACTTAACCCCAGCAGCTATTGCGGAAAAATTAAATCCCCTAGCCCAGGGAGTGAGAAAAATATTCAGATGAGACCGAAATGGCCCCCTGGTATATGGTAGGGTTGAATATAAGAACGGTATCTCTGTAGCGAGACTGTAGCGACTACAAAAAAAAAAAAAAAAACAACTGTCGGCGCTTGAGCAGAACGGTTTCAACAGCATTTCTGCATAACTAGAATCCCCGTGCATTTCCTCGATGGTATATATCCCTGTAATATATTTTCCGCCGGGTCGAATCGATAAGTCCATGAGCAGGCTGGAACACAAATAATATCTGTGGTTAGTACATATAAACTGCCGATCGCGACCCAGGGAAGCTTGAATGAGTGCGCTTTGCATGGATAATCTCTGTGTTTGGAGTGACGCCAATAACAGCTTCGATTCTCTGCAGGAATAAACTCTATATCGCTAGATGCCCTGGGTCTGCACACAATTGCGAGCGCACTTGTTGATTATTTCTACACCATTGAGACGGTAAGTCTGATTTGCATGTAAACGGCTTTGATGTTTTAATTTGATGATGTAGCAGGCATGTAGATATTACTGCCATTTTAATTGGTTTGTTTCCTCTTGGCTGTCGTGCCCGTGTCAGGTCTATCTGTAACAAATATTTGCTATATAGATAACGTTGTCTTCCGTTATCGTGAAAGCAGCTTAGATCACAGAGTGCACGGCTCGGTAGTGAGAATATGAAGTGCTGCTAAAAATGCGAGCGCACATGAACACGTTTGCGCTTTATTTGTGGATATTTTTTAACTGTTTTCTTTTGCTACATCTTCCTCCTTCCTGGATATAGTGACAAATAGAATCACGAAACCTCTGAAGCAATCTCCGTAACAAATTCAAAATAATTTCAATACGGTCAAAACATACTGATCAACTGATTCTCTTAAAATATTATGTACGGTAACATGTTTTCTTAACATGTTCCCTTAACTTGTTCGATTTTGTCCGCGCGACTTTCATAGCATCTCAGCAAAAACAGAAACAAAAACATGTTTTAAAGAAAATATTTATAATGCGTTGGACTACATCTGTACACTGGTGTGTTCGAGTTCACAATAAAGATTGTTCTTCGCTGACGCCTCGATCATATATATATATATGGTTGGTATGTACGCAAAATGTATACAGACGAACGGGTTCCAAATAAATAAATGTGGAACCCGTTCGTCTGTATACATTTTGCGTTGATCTGGGAATTGTGGCATTCAGAAAACAGGGCAACAGTATACATATATTCCGTGAAAATGCACCAGAACTCTCTATTTTACTAAATTTAAAATGAAAGGGATCTTAACCCTATCTGGCCTGGGCTTTTTTGGACCTGTCCAGGCCTGGTTTAGTAAAAAATATTGCGATGTGAAATAAAATAGTTTTTGCCCAATTTTCATCGCGGAAAAGCAGAAATCTTGAAGAATAATGACAAAAATATAACTTTTCTGGTACCCCACATGACCGCCATCTTGAACTTACCCGTGATTCCCTGCTCGGGGGTTATGCAAATAGGCTCAAAATGACTCCAGTGCGATACGATATAAAGTAACGGAGTGTCAGCTCTCAATCTTCGCGTCGCGCCCTGAAATGAAGCGAGAGTGGCCATTTTGACCCCCCCCCCCCCCGTCTTCCCCCAAGGTCTGGTAGGGTTAATCTTTCACCGCATCTCCGGAACGAAGAAAGCTGAAACTTCCTGACTTGCGCAAATCATATTCGGGTCATTTTAAGCCTATTTCCATGATCATATGTGTAAAAGGTCATGGGGAAAATTCGAATGGAGGACGAAATGTACTCAGATAGTCGTGTATTCGGTTTTTTCCGTCCATTTTTTTGGCATATTTCTTGTCTAAAATGGCACGAAAGTAATTTATTTTGCCAAAATTCTCTATTATTATTAGTTTTTAGAGAAAATATCGAAAACTAAACATTCGAAAAATCTTGGATTTTTTCTTTTTTTTTTACATTTCTTGAAGATCTACACCCTAATACATTATAGTATGAAAAGTTTCAGCACTTTAACCTAAATGAATATGTTGTGATAGACCACAAATTGCCCGGCCCAGGAAGGTTAAATGAGAGATCCTATTAGAAACTGGAAATCCTGTTAGAATCTACGGCTACATCACATTCCAGTTTCTATCATGACATAGGTATACATCTAACCCGGATGCAAATCAAAATGGTCGCCGTAGCTCTATACACGCAGTTCGTGCAATACCGACTACTATAATATTATTATAACAATACCCTGTCGACGATGTATAGTTTGTATATATATTTTTTCGTCCCCAGTTCACCGTTACGGTGATCTTTCTCCATAAGTACTGGTACTCTAGGCGTGAATTACTTTCAACATTTGTCAATGTATTATTGTTATTGATATTATTTATTTAGCATTCTTGTAGTGATCTTATTTTATAGTGTGTAATACTATTTCTTTATTGTGAAAATCCATACCGCGCGTTAACTATCACTTTCGACCAATTTGTACATCCTCTATCAGTCACGAGAGACGTAGCAAGACAAACGGCAGCTGTGCTATATAATAGAGACCGTTGGGGATTGAAAATCGATTTTGGGAGTAATTCGGCTCAAAGGACTGATTTTAATGGCCGTTACGAGCACGGGAAATCACGATGTGCCTTGAATATCGTCAGAGCACGGATCCGCATTCGTACACTCCATTGCCTTAATGATCCACGTACTTTGTACCGTTACCTGGTGGATCAGACAAGGTACCAAGCATAATCCATACTAGTTTACCCCTCAGCTATACGCACTGCCACTGTGCTGTATGCGCGGACCTGTGGCATAAACACGTATTATGAAGTCGCGGACAACCGATTCATCTTTGTAAATGTTGTGCTTTTCGGCCACTAACTTATTGTTTCAGACACGCAACCTGGTTGCCAATTCAGAAGAATGCGACATGGGAAGCAAATTGTTTTGCAGCACGGCAGCATAGTCCTTTTTGTCAAATTGAATGGTAGTTTAGAGCTGAGCCAATTCTCTGTGCAATCAATCGAGCCGTCTTTGTGCAATCGTCTAATGACGAAAGACATTCTGGTGTTAATTTCGTGAGGGTGATCATTGACGTCTGAAATTCATAAGTAAATCTTATTTCTCATACTTCGATCTTTATAAACACGTTTGGAACATTCGAGGTGATATAGCCATATTAATTGACGACCGTGTAGATATTAAGTACATGCCATGTCGACCCTTAACACCGCAGTGCGACATTAAAGGTCAATCATGTCGATATTTTGTCCTTTGCTATGTTAAGGGTCGACATATCGATGCTAAGGGCCGACAGGTTGGACCTCAACGTCACATTGCGATGGTGACGCATCGCATGGCGACGTTAAGGGTCGATGCGATGTTAATGGCTTCTACAGTGATCAACACACTTATTTCTGTGAGGCTGAAAACGGGCAATGTGTTCTGCTCTACGGCTATTAATAGTCATAAATTCTTCAACGTAAATCTTCTGCAGTTGTATATTTTCTGAATCGGCATACTCGTGTCACCATGCAAGGGAACAAGCCAGCTACAGAATTCGAAACGAGAAAACGTGAACTTTTTCTGGAAAACTCCGTAAAATGTACGAAAATATGTTTTCTTCGGTTCGCCATCCAGAAAAAGAACACGTACGGAATGAATTTCATAGCATACATAATCCCATGGTCCAACGGTCAATACAAAATGGCGAAAGTGGAGTAAACGTACTCGATTTCTGTCCATCTTTATCCCTTATACAGGAGGCGTATTCGCGACCGATAAAAATTATTGACTCAAGTTCGCATGCGCCTGTTTTGAGAACTGATAATGTCAACACGATATAATTCCAATGTCAGTGGATGTCTAACTATGTTGGCTTCTCCATAATTATTGCAGTTTAAGGAGGTTTCAGAGGAATTCAATTGTACATATACTGCGCATGTTTCTGCGCATGTATCTTGAATAGGGAAATCGGAATGAAAGTGAATAGAAAAAACATATGTTAACCCTATCTGGCCTGGGCTTTTTGGGACGTATCCTGCATTTCGCCCCCTCCCCTCCCCCCTAATTATTTTTCTTACCCCTTGAGCTAGGGGACTGAAACTTACCAAACCATCCCCTTGGGTCAAGCTCTACCAGAAAATGTAAAAAAAAAATCCAAGATGGCTGCTTCGATGACGTCACAGTGACGTCATTTTCAAGAACGACATTTTTTTATCGATTTTTCGGTCAGATTTTTTGAATTTTTTTATGCAATTTCTCCGCAAAAACTGCATGATAAATTAGTAAATATTAATGTAATGTGAAATAAAATAGTTTTTGTCCACTTTTCATCGCGGAAAAGCCGAAATTTTGAAGAAATATGACGAAAAAAATCACTATTCTGGTACCCCATGTGGTGGCCATCTTGAATTTACCCATGGTCCTCTGCTTGGGGGGGTCATGCAAATAGGCTCAAAATGACCCCAATATAATAAACGATAACGTCACAGAGTTTCAGTTCTCCATTTTTTGTCGTTCCGGAGATAACGCAGAAAGTTTGGTAGAGGGGCCATTTCGAAATGAAATGAAATTTACCATCCGTAGAAAATTACGGACTGTTGAAACGTCCTTGAAACCTCTAATTCACTGGTGGTAATCCTCTTAACCCTACCAGGCAAACTTTCTGCGCTATCTCCGGAACGACCAAAAATGGAGAACTACACTCCGTGACTGATAGTCTATCGTATTGGGGTCATTTTGAGCCTATGTGCAGAATCCCCCGAGCAGAGGATCATGGGTAAAGAGCAACCAGAAAAGCTTCCCTCGTCACTTAACTTTGAGACTAGAGAATACGGTGGATTCTCGGACGTAGCCTTAGTGTCTCAGCTGCGATTTTATTGCAGCTGTTCGTGTGGAGACTATGGAGGCTTAGGCAAAATTAGTTACGCTAGCTCGGGAGCGGTGATCACAGATCAGCTCAAACAAATAACTCATCTGATGAGTAACTCATCGTGGACGTCTGATGGAGTAAACGCCTCAACACGGGTTAACCTGGTAAATGCAAGATTACCCAGGAAAACTAACCTGTAAATCCCGACGTCCTACGTCTTAAATTTGAAACCAAACCAATAAACCTACATACATGTATATTTGTCGAATGGCAAGTACAGAGAGCGGGCCTCGGAGACTAACAGTCCACCAGCAGAATCCTACCATACTTCCAAGGCATAGTTCCAAGGTATTCAAACTGAACTGGAATATGATTCCCCAAGGATTAGTGAGAGCAAAGTTGTGATTTCCTGTCGCCATCTTTAAACAAAACAAAAGCAATAAAAATCAGAACACCTGCGCCCGTAGCTATCTTTAGATTATGTATTATTCCTTTTGGGACCTTGATATCTAGACATCTCACCATCAGTGTCCACCCGACCGTTGCTATGGCGACCGCCTTTATTAATTCAGTGCTTATCTAGAACTGAAAACAATTACTCTCGCACTCAGCTTATATAGGAGCTGTGTGGTTTCTTCTGACAAGTCTCTTAATATGGGACGATATCCTCGGCATCTGTTTCGCCCGAGGGGTCCTCAGTTTTGCTAGGAATGAGCAAATCAGTTAGTCTATGGCTATTACTATTGGAATAAAATTCAGATTTTGGCCGAATTTGACAACAACATGAATGGTAGCCTCAAACTTTCCCATCCCATTTTGCCCGTTTTCAACATAACAGAGCGCTATGACAAATTAATAAGGGCCAGAATTGGCGCAAGAATTTGATACGCGCTATGCATGCCCTGGTGTTTGTTGTAAGGATTGTTGTAAATCACCTCGAGTGGTGATCTGCAACAAGAGTGAAGTTGACACCAAAGATACAATTGAAAACGTTCACAGGCCCAGATGATCGCTAAAGGTTAACCTGACTCAGTGGCGCCGTAATACATCTACATTTATTATCTGCACTGGATGCATCTGTCTATGAAATTTACCATCCGTAGAAAATTACGGACTGTTGAAACGTCCTTGAAACCTCTAATTTACTGGTGGTAATCCTCTTAACCCTACCAGGCAAACTTTCTGCGCTATCTCCGGAACGACCAAAAATGGAGAACTACACTCCGTGACTGATAGTCTATCGTATTGGGGTCATTTTGAGCCTATGTGCAGAATCCCCCGGGCAGAGGATCATGGGTAAATTCAAGATGGCGGCGTACCAGAAAAGTGATGTTTTCGTCATATTTCTTCAAAATTTCTGCTTTTCTCGCGATGAAAAGTGGACAAAAACTATTTTATTTCCCATCACATTAATATTTACTAATTTATCATGCAGTGTTTGCAGAGCAATTGCATAAATAAAAAATCGAAAATCGACCAAAAAATGCCGTTTTGGAAAATGACGTCACTGTGACGTCATCAAAGCGGCCATCTTGGGTGTAGTGTGGTAAGTTTCTGCACCTTAGCTCAAGGGATAAGAACAATAATTAGGGGGGGGGGCGTTCCCCCCCCCCCCCCGCTTTGGCCTGGACAGGTCTCAAAAAGCCCAGGCCAGATATGGTTAAAGATCGATATAGGAATACCTTGTTGAGTTTGCTGCATGGCATTTTGTAGCATTCCCGCACTGAAAATCTTCCAAAGGGCAAACGTTTGTACCCCCATAATCCCAGATGCGTGGTAAATGGTGCTAGGTGTCTTCAGACTGGATGTAACTCCAACATTGTGATAGCTGAGGAGAAATTTTGTGCAGATGACATTGGCATCCACTGTGAGTGTCGGAACAGACGGATGTCATCCAGTTTTTCTTTGGCTTCCATTGGAGTGGGTAATATATGAGACCCATAGGGTTTTGGCTATGAACATTTTCAGGCATGTCCAACTCCTCTAATATAGTTTAATTGTATACTAGTACACACTCTCCTAGGCCGTCATGCAATATTTAGCCGTCGTCCTTTAAAAAGTTTCCGCGTCCATAATCTAAAGATCTATTTCATATAAGAACATTAGCGGCAAATCCCCCAAAAAAATTTCCCCCATCAATTTTCAATAATCCCGGCAAGACATCATGATGTTCCAAAAATATCAAATCCGTATAGCTAATCAGTAGTCTTAATCTACGTGATCGTGAAGTCGTTATCCAGAGTATGATGTATCTCAGTCACGCATTGTTTGTGTCTGTTCATATGAACAACATGATGATCTCGAAATACATGGGTTATCATACGGCCCCTAGCTCTGGGTTGAGCGGAATTAGCCACAAGTTACGAAACGTAACACCATAGTATGTCCCTGCGCTTGACGAACTGACAGTACTGTAGTTTGAATGTAAAACTTGACTTAGAAATCTCGCATTTCCCTATAACAGCGAAAAAAGAGTACTCACTTATCATATGAACACTTTTCGATACATAGCTCAGTATTTGAATAAGTTCAAGCTCTTTGACACACAAGTAGAGATATACCAATGGCTCCTTCGACATAGGATGCTGCCAAAACATAAGTCCGTGTTGCAGGATCTGGAAATTCACAATTAGCCAGACGAATAAGATACCAAACCCCAAGAGGTGGGTGTCTTTTATATAGCGAGCGAGAGATCAAGATTTATTACTATAATCGGATATAGAAATATACCAGGTCTCTATTATGGTATTTTATTTCTTTCGTTTTCTTGAAGATGTGATTAATAAATACTTATTCTGCGAGTGTCTAAGGGCGGAAGACTATGACGATATGGGAAAGGGAATGGGGCCTATTATGGAGGTATCTGAGGAACTAGACATATACCGAGGCTGCTAGCTGAAATCGACTAGCTCAGATTGGACTGCGCTGGGTGTGCTCTCAAGGCAGTGGACATATTTCCCCATATTGGAGCGATATGCAAGAGATGGGTAAAACTGACGACGTCTGGCGACTAAAGAGCAACCAGAAAAGCTTCCCTCGTCACTTAACTTTGAGACTAGAGAATACGGTGGATTCTCGGACGTAGCCTTAGTGTCTCAGCTGCGATTTTATTGCAGCTGTTCGTGTGGAGACTATGGAGGCTTAGGCAAAATTAGTTACGCTAGCTCGGGAGCGGTGATCACAGATCAGCTCAAACAAATAACTCATCTGATGAGTAACTCATCGTGGACGTCTGATGGAGTAAACGCCTCAACACGGGTTAACCTGGTAAATGCAAGATTACCCAGGAAAACTAACCTGTAAATCCCGACGTCCTACGTCTTAAATTTGAAACCAAACCAATAAACCTACATACATGTATATTTGTCGAATGGCAAGTACAGAGAGCGGGCCTCGGAGACTAACAGTCCACCAGCAGAATCCTACCATACTTCCAAGGCATAGTTCCAAGGTATTCAAACTGAACTGGAATATGATTCCCCAAGGATTAGTGAGAGCAAAGTTGTGATTTCCTGTCGCCATCTTTAAACAAAACAAAAGCAATAAAAATCAGAACACCTGCGCCCGTAGCTATCTTTAGATTATGTATTATTCCTTTTGGGACCTTGATATCTAGACATCTCATCATCAGTGTCCACCCGACCGTTGCTATGGCGATCGCCTTTATTAATTCAGTGCTTATCTAGAACTGAAAACAATTACTCCCGCACTCAGCTTATATAGGAGCTGTGTGGTTTCTTCTGACAAGTCTCTTAATATGGGACGATATCATCGGCATCTGTTTCGCCCGAGGGGTCCTCAGTTTTGCTAGGAATGAGCAAATCAGTTAGTCTATGGCTATTACTATTGGAATAAAATTCAGATTTTGGCCGAATTTGACAACAACATGAATGGTAGCCTCAAGCTTTCCCATCCCATTTTGCCCGTTTTCAACATAACAGAGCGCTATGACAAATTAATAAGGGCCAGAACTGGCGCAAGAATTTGATACGTGCTATGCATGCCAAGCTGTACCAGGCATTTATTACGTTTTGCTTCGCGCCTGACCCAAGGTCATCTGTTGCCACAGTAAACGAATATGGCGACCGTTTAACTGGGCGAATTGATATCAGTCGCTACTCACCGATATATATTTCCGCAACATATAGTTCTAGGGTAATTTGTCAAAAAACTGCCTTCAAACTTTGTGAAACTGGCGTTTCGAATCACAATGAATAAGTGTTTAGTGTATTTCAAGATAAATATACATTTCGCGATCAGTCAAACAGTTAGATGGACCAGTTCGTGGTTTCTGAAGGAATCCTGTAAAACATGACGAGACCCCTACACTGGTAAATGGAGCGTAGCGCAAAGCACCCTGGGAGAGGATGTGCGCATGCCGGTGTATCAAAGCTGAAGTAAACGGATAAAGATGATGAAACATTCTTTCGTGGTGTGTTCATTTTGTTACGCATACTTCAATAGCACTCGTGAATACACTAAGAAATAAAGAACCGGCGACTCCGATAGGAGCATATATAATATCTTTACCGACTGTTTGGAATATAGTCCGTAAAACTGTACCCTTGAACCAAAATGATACTTGTAAATCCCGGTAAGATTTATATGCCTTTTACCGAATGCAGATAAAGTTGTAGATGAAAAGGAATTAGAGGTGAGACTTCAGTGATCTATATTCCGTCTGTGTTATTGAAAATTCGTCCAGGTGTCCCCGACTTTAGTGCCAGTTTGCTGAATATCATTTGGCCTATTCAGTGTGACGCATTGGGCACTATTCTTTTCTCGAGTGGTAGAAGCGGTATAATGGAAGCTTGCCGTGATTGACGGACTGGTAGCGATAGTTGCGCGACGTTGGACACTGGTATAGAAGCGGTAGAGTGGAAACCTGTCGCTATCGACTTGGGTTTACAAAACGGCTGATCTTCTTTTGGTGATATTTTGAAGCGATTGATTGGAGAACATCACTGTCCTAGAGCGGTAGGTTTATAGAGACGATACTTTTTTCGAGAAACATATTGAATCGATAGAATGGCAAACTTTCTTGTTATTGATATGCTGTTTATAAACAGTTTGTCTTCTTTCGATAGGAGATTTCGCCCCGCCACTTTAATTATTTTTTCACCCCTGACAAAAGGGGCTGAAACTTACCACAAAATACCTTGCGTCAAGCTCTACCAGAAAATATAAAAAAAGTACAAGATGACCGCATTATTGACGTCAAAGTGACGTCATTTAAAAAACAATTTTGGTCGATTTTCGGTCTTTTTTTTATTTTTTTTTATTTATGCAATTTTTCCGCAAAAATGCACGATAAATTAGTAAATATCAATGTGATTTGTACTGAAATTGTTTGTTCACTTTTCCTTGCGGAAAAGCAGAACTGTTGAAAACAAATGACGAAAACATCACGTGCTTGGTACCCCACATGGCCGCGCCATCTTGAATTTTTCCATTATTCTCTGCTTTAGGGGTTATGCAAGTAGGCTCAAAATGACCCCAATGTGATACGCTATAAAGTCAAGAAGTGTCATCGCTCAATTTTTTGTCATTCCGGAGGTAGCGCAGAAAGTTTGGCCCTCCACCGACCTGGTAAGGTTAATAAAAAAAAAAGAAATCAAAAGAGCATTTAACATCCACTGGGGATCGAGAACATGAGGCATTCATTACACATGTCAGAACATGTGTAGGTCACAGATTTGGTCAAAGTTGCATGGAACTTTGTCAGTATAGCTTCGGAGGCATGAGGGAGATCAAAATAAGAAATAAAAAATGTCATCTGCCGCCCTATGGGGCCAGAAACTTGGTTTTTAGTGGAAAGGCCATGAACATGGTAAAACTCGTGATCAATCACGAAATATATTGTAACTCGAGAAAGAAAAAAAAAAAATTGTTAAAAGATTGTGAAACTTTGTTAGAATAGCTATAACATTTGAGAGATTGACTCGGATTGATATGGATTTTATGTAAAGAGCATCATTATGTCTTGCTATTATTACTATCATCATTGAAAATTGTTCATCACTTCTCTTTTGCAGGAAACCGCATAATCGCGTAATTGTTGATCTCAAAAACACTATTTTTGACATCAAAAGTAAAATCTTTTAGATCGTCTTTGATATCAGAAAAAAAGAATTTTTGATGTAAAAAATAACTGAATAAATACCAAAACGGCCATTTCGTCGACAAAGTATAGTTGGGATTTAACAATTTAACCGGATCCGTACGCGCATTGAATCAGCGGTTGGATCTGCGTCCTTACTTCCTCGCTGATTCAGAACAACATTTTCTCACCTCGTGACAGCCAGGGGCGCTTCCAGCATCCGATCGCCGACGGACCAATGGCAACGGCCTTTAAAATGGATAGCCATTGGCATCACTTCAATCCTAACCTATATTTCATGTGCCAATGCCTTATGTGTTTTGTCAGTTTCTTCTTTCTTTCGCTTCTTCTTTTTCGCACTTCTCTTTTCCGTCGGGTACATTTTGAATGCCCTTGTCAACCAACTTCTTTGTGGTGAATATTGCTCCTGTCTAGGGGAAGACACCTATTGTTTTTTAGCTCTGACCGAAACAACTGGATACTTTAACTTTTTCTACAGATCCTCTCATATACAAATTTTCCATCTGGACCTATAATGGTGAAGTGGCTGTCTCTGTTTGGTACCAATTTCAATATTCTCATTTGCATGGATTGCATATCAGTGACTGCTTCAGAGCCATGCCCCAGAACGGTCACTGTTAACGATAGTGTATGGCCATTGACACAATGTATGACAATGTATAAGCCATTTGCATGAGTATGGTGATTTTAGGACTTCGAACCTGTATATACATTTCTCCCACAAATGAATTTCACAGAGACAGTGGCCTTGCGGATATTAAAACCACTGACCTAGATACAATAATCACGATAACACGATCATGTGATTACTTTTTGTTGTGCCTATCCACCTTTAAATGGCGCCACCTGGGGAGCAAAGTTAAAATTATATTTCCGGACAATAATTCATAAAAAACAAAACAGATTTTTTCGAATTTGGTAAGTGGGTCCCTTGCCTCTAGATCTTGCTTGGGATAGTTTTTGGTGCCGATCTGCTTCTAGGTGGCGCCACCTGGAAGCCAAGTTAAAATTCCATTTCCAGACAAGTTTTGAAAACCTGAAGGATTCTTTCCAAATTTGGTGTGTGGGTACCTTGCCTTTGCCCTGTCGATTCGTTTATAGGTGGCTAAGTTAAAATAGCGTTTCTAGAAGATTACGTTTGGAAACCTGAACCGATTCCTTCCAAATCTGGTATGTGGGTATATACCCCGCCTCATTATCTCGCTTGGCATTGTTTTTCATACCGATCCGCATATAGGTGGCGCCACTTGGAGGCAAATTTAAAATTGCATTTTCGGACAATAACTTTTAAAAACTTGAATGGATTCTTTCCAAAATTGTTATATGGGTACCTTGTCTGAGGATCGCTCTGTTCAGCGGCTTTGGCGAAGACGGCGTATTAGATGCACCAACATAAAACTAAATATACTTATATCCATATGTGATTGTCTTGAAACACAAATTATAGTAATTATAATACAATAGCTTAATGAAATGAGTAAGCAAAAGGTGACGGAGTATTGGCCTTTTAATATGAGATGCTATGAAATGAAGGGATTCAGTAATGATATATTCCAATCTACGGATCTCGTAATAAGACTCACCACTCAGCTGATTGATAATACCCCAGCAGGAACACAGGGGCTCGTTACCGTTGTTAATTGGTTAATTAGGTTGATGGGTCACTGGGAAACGAAGGGGTATGAGAAAAAAGGAAGGGAGGACAACCATGTCGACTTCATCGCCGCAAAGCGCTTTCAAAAATCGAAAAAACACCTTCAGTTGCAACCCAGCGAGAAATAATTAAAATGCATATATCTTATTTTAGCGTTTTCCTGTCTAGACTCGTGGGGCTGAACAATCCATTATTAACCGATACTCTTAGCAATGCGGATACATATTGTCCAGCGAGATCTCTGAGAACGGGGGAGAGAACAACTGTGGTGGCGATCGGGTTCGACGCGAACTGACAGTGACATACTGAATAAACGAATGTAGCTCGCCCAAGCAGATTGCATTACATGTATGCATGCTGAATTCTGATTTGCAGGAATTATTATTTTTGGAGCCAAAGAAAACGTCTCGAACCAAAAATACTACAAAATCACAGGATGGATACTTGCTATTAGTTAACAAGAACCAAGAGAGAAAAAAACCACAAATAAATAATGCTATTTTATGGCTCTTTTTCGAAGACCTGAATTGAAAGCTGAATATATTTTCACGCACGGTAGGGAGCTGCTCAAAAAAGTTCATTAGATAAACAGACCAAACACGTGTAATAATTCAACTAACACAATCAATAGGAAGGAGGCGCTTGAACGTGAAACAGTCCACCTTTGCACCGTTGAGTTTACGTGACAAATTGTCTGGATCTATGCCTATCTCTGCGTCTATTGGAAAATGTTCACTTCCTAATTTTTTTGCTGTTTTCACGCTCCGTTCTGATTTTAATGCAATTTCTGAGGGAGCTACCGCGAGATCTATAGCCGAGAGTTTTCCTTGTACTGAAGTCAATTATCGTGAACTCGTCTGTGTTTCAAAACACAAGGCTTTAACCTCTGGAGGTTGGTGGTGTGGAAGAATAAAAGGTCAATTGTAATCGAGTGACTGGAGAGAAGTTCGAGTAAACCTGACCTCTGGGTGCCCGGATGTTGCACTCAGTGACCTTTGGAGGGGAAGTGCACTCAAAAACCAAAGGTCAAGCTAACTCGAAATGCGCTTTCTCTACTACTAACATGTATTATAACATGATTTTTGGGAGTGCAATTTAGCGTTGAACCGACTTGAGAGTCCTCCCTTCTTCTTTCCTTTGCCGAAGACGGGGTTGCTTTGTCATACTTTGAGCATGTTTTCTTGCGTATGCACGTTAGGGATGTCCGCTGGTGGTAAAGCAAAGTAATTAACTTTTTGAATAATGCGTGTTGTTGCATTCATAATTCTGTAATATGAGGAAAAACAAAGGGAAAAATATAGGTTGGTGTGCATTTTTTAGCTGTAGGCAACGTTAAGTGGACTGACCCATGCTCAATTTGATAACCCAGAAAACATGGGGAATAGCCCTAGTTTTGACGCATATTCATGAAAAATTCATATAAATAGTATTTAACTTTTTCTTATATTCTAACTGTTTGCAGATAATCAGAATGTCTATCAAAATTTATCAAATTGGATGGATGTTGCTGTGCAAAATTCTCGGCTAGAAGGCTTTTAAAGGAAATCCCTATCTCCTGAAACGAGGGAAGGGAGATAACCCAATAAAAAATACAGGAAAATGGCTGCCAAAGCCAAAAACCATCAGCGGACATCCTTAAGCTCTAATAATCTCCGAGCAGACAATCATGGGTAAATTCAAATTGACGACCATGTGGGGTTCCAGCAAATTGATGTTGTCGTCATTTTTCTTCAAAATTCCTGCGAAAGCAAAAGTGGATAAAAGCTATTTTATCTCAC
This sequence comes from Hanleya hanleyi, assembly GCA_036873755.1. Taxonomy (NCBI): domain Eukaryota; kingdom Metazoa; phylum Mollusca; class Polyplacophora; order Lepidopleurida; family Hanleyidae; genus Hanleya; species Hanleya hanleyi. Next base: position 44,726 of record JAVTVY010031232.1, read on the forward strand.
ATCAGATTATTATTTACTAATTTATCATGCACTTTTTGCGGAAAAAAACGCATGAATTAAAACTTCAATAAATCTGACAGAAAAATCGTCCAAAAAAATCTCTCACTCGTGTGGCGAAGTAGGGTACTCCCTAGCCCCTCCCACCCCCAACAGTAACGAGCTCCTGTGAGAAAGGAACACAAGCAGAGAACGCATTTTTTAAATATTTTTTCAGAAAGCCACATTTATGATACTTTTCCTACAAAGTAGACTCTCATTTGCAAATTGTCCAGTAATGAGTGAGTCAGTCAGTGAGTCAGTCCATTCAAATCCTTTCTCCGGCAAAATAAGGAGAACCGTTGACATTAGAACCTTGATTTTTGGCATGAACGTGCATTAGGGGACTGTTATCAGCAAGTTATAAACCTCGAAATTGGAAAAAACATGTCATAATGCCCCCTAAGACCTACTTCGTAGGTCCTGTAACGTTAGTCACACTGCCATGTTAAAGAAAGGTCTTCCTTAAAATGTCCTCCGCTTTTGGAAGTTTTCATTTTCAGTTCTTATTTTGTCGTTCTATTCTAGAGAAAGCCTTCAGTCTGCCCTGCATGTGGAACGAGGAATTCAAGAGACCAACTTCAAGCCTCCTTGGAGGGCCAAATACTGGCTTATGCAGCAACAACAACATTTTCCCAGTTTGACGGCATATTTTGAGATCGAAAACGGAGCCGGTCAAGGTCATGGATCAACGGAGTGGCTCATATAAATAGTGATCCATTGAGAATGTTCGTCTAAATTTAAAATGGCGCAGGTCGAATGGCCAATCGCTGGAGGTGAGACAGCTGGAACGGTACGCGGTCATTGTTAATATCTTGATTTAACAGAGAGTCATACAGTCTAACCAAATTCCTGAACTGATTCGAATAACGGACGAAAATAAAGTTCTTCGGCAAGAAAAAAAAAACATTATCAAAAGGTCATTTAGAATCCACTGGTAATTATAATGCATTTATGCCTGAAGACATTTCAGGACATTAGAACTCTAGATGGTGGCCAGTGTCTCTCAAAATAGGTCCCCAGTTACTCAACTCGGTTTAACACAAATTAATAGCCCAGTAAATGTTACGTACGTGAGTTATATTAACTAGTAAAATACTTATGCCTGAAGACATTTCAGGACATTAGAACTCTAGATGGTGACCAGTGTCTCTCAAAATAGGTCCCCAGTTACTCAGTTCGCTTCAACACGAATTAATAGCTCAATAAATGTTACGTACGTGAGTTATATTAACTAGTAAAATACTCATGTGTTACTCACTTAGTGTTTTCATGGAAAACGGCGATAAACTGACACTCCGGATGGGCACTCTCTTGTAATATTTGTTTTGTCACACATTTTGAAAAACCAAGATACTGAATGCCAGTGGTTATCTGAAAATCCAAATAGAGGTTTTGCAAGTTAAATGCCGATATAGTTCGTTGGAAAGAACCACCAATATTCATACCATAATAGAATTAAAAAAATCAGAACATCTGTGCATGCAGCGTTCTATTTGGTTCATTCATTATTCTATTTGATGTCTTGAAATCCAGATATCTTGACGTCAACATGTCCTCGTCCGTTTCCATGGCAATCGTATATCTTAAATCTGTAAATACCTGTGACTGATTGAAAAGGTACGCCTGTTCTCAACTGGTAGATTTGAGCTTCATAGTTTCTCTTGATAGAACATTTTGTCACTGATAATGTTAGCGATAAAAACACCGCTATATGACCTCACTCTTTTCTACTGACCTGTCGTCTCGCATGGACAGACTTTTCCTCCGTTTTTACATTTCTCTCTCAAAGTTTTACTAAAATTATGTTCTTGTACAGTGAGTCAATATCTTGTTTTATTTGAAGAAAATAATGTTGTTGCAGGCTGACTCTTCGAGAAACCCAGCCAATCAGATAAACCAATCATTTTCAAGCCAATCAGCTAATCTACCGACGTAACCCCAACATAACCCGCCATTTTCAAGTAATTTGCTGTTCCACTTGTTCAAAATTACTGATCTGCAACACCTCTTGGATTATACGGAATTTATTCATATCTCTATCTTTTGTAAGCTCAGACAATATATGTTTCATAAGTAGTATGAAAAGCATGTAATTTATCAGATGTCTTGAATCTGTTCTCCGCCGAATGAATACCGAGCAATATCCGGTAAAGTATCGGATATCGCTCCGCAATAATGGCGCCATACGATTCGCAAGCCATCTTATGGATGGCAAAGTGTACGCAAATGCGATATATTCTTTATTTTATTGCGCAATAACGATCTTTTCCACCTGCCTTATCGAGGCCATTTTCTCTGACCTGTTTTTTCGAGCCTGTCGGGCAGGGTAGGGTACTTCCTCAAGTCACATGTTTCTCTCGACCTAACAACGAATTGGTCGATATTGTCTGGCAGTTAAGCCTGTTGGCCTGTAATCGGTAGTGAAACACAACAGCTGATTCAATACGGTCGATTTCTTGGGTATTACACGAAATTGTAGATAAAAGAGCTTCTTGATCCTGGAACGAGTTAACCAGACGAACGGCAAAGCTGTGTAAATCTTACATAAATTCCCATTGTGCGCAGATCGCCCAGAACAAGGTAGAACAATGAAAACGTCTTCAGCGCAATGGTTGATGAATGTCGTTCCCGGAAGGCCTACTTTAAACATGTATGGACATAACAATGTTCTGGGGTAAATAATATAAAAAAAATGTCGTTTAATAAAATAGACTACTTACAGCAGTCTCCAGGCACGGCGGAAGCAATTGGTGATTGGAGGGGCTACTATCACAGCACAATAGGCGAGGGTCCAGGGGCCGCCTAGGCCCCGGAAGCTCCATGGGTCTTACATGGCCGGAGACGCGTTCTAGCGTATTTCCGAGCAAAAAAACAAGAAATAAATCTTCGCCTGTTTAAACTCAATTAATTTTGCCTGTTCTGTTGTTTCTCACAACATTTTATTTTTAATATTCGCCGTCAAGTAATTGATGATGTTCGTAAGTATAATAATTTAAATATCATTTCAATCGAAATACAAGCGTCTAGACCGTCACTGAATATCCAGCTTTCGTTCCTTGAAGAATTCCCGCGTCCATAATCCAAAGACCTAATTCATATAACACCATTAGCATCAAATTAAAGAAGAAAAAATTCATAGTATACACAAAAATGCAAGAGAGAAGCGTTCAATATAGTTTTCAATGATGCTGGCAAGACATCGTGATGTTCCAAAAGTATCAAATCCGTATCGCTGATCAACACTTTTAATCCATATGATTTTCGTTGTAAAGTTGTTATCTAGAGTATGATGTATCTCAGTCACGCTTTCATTGTGACTTTTCATATGAACACCATCACCATCTTAAAATACATAGGTTCATACGGCCCCTAGCTCTGGGTTAAGGGAACTTAGACACAAGTTACGAAACGTAACGCCATAAATCTTGCACGCTACGCTCGTATTTTGCTATCAGCATGCGACATGTGTCGCCAAATTTGAAAAAAACTTTTTAGTGGAGGCGCTTGGTGGTATAGTCCTGTTTTTTTTTATGATTCTGCAATAATGTTTTGTGACGGTTCATTAAGCCTTGACCATGTCACTAACACAGACTATTTCTAATTGTTGAGCCGAACAAAGTTCACTTTATGAATGTGAATCAATTTTTTTTCTTGTGCCCCTCATGCACATTGGGAAGTAAAATCTGCATTTCAATGCAGATATTTTCACAACATTTTATCAGTTTTTTTTTCTTTCTCTGCCTTGTTTTTGATTGTTTGTTTGTTTCTTTGGGGGTTTTTTTTGTTTGCTTGTTTTTTTTTGTTTTTTTTTGAAAATATTGTCTCCTTGGTAGACTGTATAGGTCACAAACCACGTGATATTTTGGGGCCTATTATAATCAGGACTTGACTTTCGGATGTAATCGGTTGGTTCATACTTTATGTAAGAATCACGAGACAATGCATACAATAGCCAAGTCTGGGATACAATAGCCAAGTATGGGGACAACAATGTGTCTAGACCTGTGCCTTTTCAACGACACAAAGACCCAGACAATAGTGCCTACATGAAGTATCGACCAATCGGTCATTATACCAGGCTGACGAGAAATGGTTTGTGATATATTTTAAAATATTTCCATAATATTCAACACTAAAAGCTATCCAAAGAACCTTTTAAAATTTTAATAGGGGAAAACTCGTGGCCGGTTTGATTTCCCCAAATTGGCTGTGATTGTATCGAGTGGAATAACCTAATTCCTGGCGTTCCTGTCTCGAAAAACTGGTGGCGAAAGTAGGCGGAATTGTTTATATGTTTGAGCGGGAATACCTGGCTTGGTTGGTCATTTGTGGCGGTGAATATTGAGGAATGTAGTTTTGTCAAAATTTGCGCAGCCGATTTACTGCATATTAAGTAAGGCTGTATTTTAGTGGTTTGTAACCTGAGACCTATATACCTAGCAGTACTAAAGGAAGTTTAACGTGCAAAACGATTGGTCATCATCATGACACCCCAACAGTAGAAGCGCTCGCATTGGTCTGCGATTTAATTTAATTATATCATTTCATAGCACCCGGTCTGTCGCTGAGCGTATCGCCAGGTTATCTAGACTTCAGATTGACCTGTAAACTCCAAGCAGGATTAATCCTCCCAAAGGACCAGGTATGTTTAGATCGGTAAATGGTCCCAGAACAGGTGCGATAGAAGTGCCAAAAATAAAATATTACATTTACAAGAAATTGTTCAGTTGGCATGAAGTACAATATTATATTGTATACCCAGAAAAGTGTCATCACTCTCGAATAACAGGGGCTGTGAAATAGTGCATTCGTGCAAAATCGCCAATTTTGAGGCAAAATCACCTCATATTTCTTTCTATAAGCATATAAAGATAAACGATAACCAGAGCCAGCTTGGTACAGTATATTCGCAGTTTCAATACGCAGTCGTAGATGGAATCTGGTTCCGGTTATCGTTTATCTTCCTGTGTTTACAGAGAACAATAGGAATTGTTTTCACCTCAGAATCAATTATTTTACGGCCCTGTTACTCGAGAATCACGAGATTCAGTGCCTTGAAATTTTTCTTAGAATACAATACATGGCAGTGTGACTAAACGTCACAGGACCTACGAAATAGGGTTTGATATAATTTAAGTGTGTACTCGAGATATGACTTGGGGGCCCTGTGTGCTACCATGAGAGAATTTATATAGCATCTCTAAATTGACAGTGGGAACTATTAACTTTTCCAGATGTCATCGCTGGTGAGTCGTTAGCATAGCAACTATTATCACCCTCAGTTTCTATTACCCTGGACACTGATCAGCCCAGCAGTACAGCACGAGGTGTTGGGAGGAGAGTCCGAGAGAGCGGGGCCCCCCCCCCCCTCTTCTCGGCATTAGGAGATTTTTTTTAAATTAGCGTAGGGAATGGTGCTCTGTCAGAGCAGTTGAGAAGTAAATGTTTCAAGTCCCAAAATAAGACCGGAAACTGGAAAAGAAACACAAATTTGAAGTGAGAACGGTCAAGATCAGAGATTTGTTAGAATGCAAGAATCAAAAGAGAGCCATTCTCCATGGATATATTTATTTGGCATTCAACTTCAAGGTACCTCATCTTAAGAGAGTACATAATAATAATCAATGAACAATAGAGCACACACGAAAAAAAAATAAACAACTGATTATAGGTTACTGAATTTAAAACACAACGATGATTTTATTATTGATCTCTTCAGTAATAACAGATAATAGGGTCATTGTTGTGTTTAAATTTAGTAATTTCTCTCATAAAATCCAGCAATTTTTTATTTCTTTTTGAGGTAGAACATTTTTTAACTAATGACTGAACTGAAGAAATTATGCAATGTTGTATAGGCTGGATGTATAAAACGTGCAGTATAATATGTCTTCAACGGAATTCCAAGACCAGCAAATGAGTGAAAACGGATACCATCGGAATGTGTGTCAACATTACAGTGAGGCTAAAAATAGATTACTTATGAATCTCCAGTTCAATACTAGATTCAAGTGTACTGTTCAACTAGCCATATTATAGATATCTCATAGTACATGTAGATCTAATAGACTGATTACGACGTACGAGCGAGCGCACACATGCATGTGTGCTTTTAATATAGATATAATTAAAATATTTTTTGGAAGCTGACGTTTTAGAACAACAACAACGACCACCGAAAGCCAACAAATACCCTGACGCTTCTGTGAGAAGAAGTTTTTCAAAGTTGCTTGGCGCTTCTGACAATGATTTATAAAATACATGTACATGTAAAGTGATACTCGTGGCTCGGTAAAACTTCGCAGCAGACGAAATAACAACCTCCATTCTCCGATAAAATGATTTGCTTCCTTCATGCATCGTGGCATATACACTACAGCTCGGGAAGCGTGGCGTGGACTATTAGGGAAAACATGGCGGAGCTACCTGGAAACGTATAATCCCGACATATTTTGGCAAGTACCATTAAAGTTACTGATATTTTCATTTTTTTTTTTTTTTTTGCTTTAGTGCTGGGCGGCCGAAGTTAGCCCCAGGCGCTTAAAAGTCACAGTGAAGCATACAGTCAAGGGTTCCCGATGGGCATGACAGTGCACTCGAGTCATCAATAAATAATAACAAATTAATTATAAATTAAATTTTCATCAGAATTCGATCAGCTCAGAACTTGCTGGTAACAATGCCCTAATGCACGTTCATGCCAAAAATCAAGGTTCTAATGTTAACGGTTCTCCTTATTTTGCCGACGAAAGGATTCGGATGGACTGACTGACTCACTCACTCACTCATTACCGGACAATTTGCGATCTGTAGCCTACTTCGTAGGAATAATATTGTACTCCATGCCAACTGAACAGCTTGTTCTAGTGAAGTATATTACTCTGTTACTTCTGCATTGCACCTGACTTGGGGCCATTTAACCATCTAAAGATACAAGGTCCTTTCTTGTCTCTTAATCACTGCCGAATGCCACTTATTTGAAAACGTATATTTACACATGGCAGTGTGACTAACGTCACAGGACCTACGAAGTACAGTAGGCATTAGGACTCGAACGCGAACTGAACTCTTGGAAATCCCCACCCCAGTTGAAATCCTGCCTATATTAAGATGGGCACCGTCCAAGTCAGAATCGCCAGTGATTTTCATCAAAAATCACCAGAAATTTTCATCAAAAGTTGGTCAGCTCAGAACTTGTTGGTAACAGTCTCCTAATGCGCCTTTATTCCAAAATAAATAACACTCGCCGATTTAATTTTACAATTTTTTAATTAAAGGAAACAGATTGAATAATATAGGTTCAGTAGATTTCAAGCTTTACGTGTGAAAATACATTTACATCTCTTTAATGGTTTTCAGTGCCCTTGTACAGGATCAAAACAACTTTTTGAATCACATTATTTTCCCAACAATACAACAAATTTTTATATATAGTACTATAGTAGAAAGGTAGCATTTATGTAGTTTACGGTAATTCAACTCAAGACCAACACCTTCTATGCACAAGATAATAATGATTCTATGTCATTCTCCTGAGCATAACCGGTACAAAGACGAATAAATAGCGTCTCTACATCACGTTGTTATCTAGATATATGAGACAACACATTTTGGGCATTGGCAATCTGATGAATGTACTATTCCGGTTTTCTTGTTTCACATTATATTCTATGGCGGTTGATCGATGATTTTCTTCATTGATAAACGTTAAACCACCTAGCTTTAACTAATTCTGCTAGGCTGTCTTCATTCAGACTGTACAGCCTACACAGTCCACAGAAAATACACCGCACATTCTTGTACTCCCAGCCTTATCCCATTTGATGGCAAGTTTATGGGGCTGTTTAATGTCTAAGCTAGGAAATGTTCCAGGGTAGTGGACAGGCATGCAATAATATACTATATCTGCTATACAGGACACCGACCACTGTAACTTGATGTGACAAGCAGCAGAGTAGAAACCGGCCTTATCTCAGTGGGCTTGGATATAAATCACTGTTAAAAACCACAAGGCTGGGATGGAGCCTCTCTCTGTGTTTGTTCCAAGGACAAGCCTTAATGACTTTTAAATCCACTGATAAGGAGGTCCCATGGCTTCATGGTCATAAAAGGAGCATGATACTGTTAAAGGCCACATGGATGGTATGCATTTATAACAATATACTGAAGTGTTAATTATAAATCTAATTTTAATCAGAATTATTTCAGATCAGAACTTGCTGGTAACAATGCCCTAATGCACGTTCATGCCAAAAATCAAGGTTCTAATGTCAACGGTTCTCCTTATTTTGCCGACGAAAGGATTCGGATGGACTGACTCACTCACTCATTACCGGACAATTTGCGATCTGTAGCCTACTTCGTAGGAATTTAACCCAATCTTTTTCATCAAGCATAATCAGTATCAAATCATCCTGCTACAGATATCTGCTACATGTACATTTGCCTTTTAATTTCGACTTAATAACAGTGTTAATTTTTTTTCACAAAATAAAAATTGTCACTGGCTGAACTATCAAAGTGAACTATTTTTTACGATTAATCCCGGGTTCATTTAGACCTAATGCTGTTCGCAATACATGCATATAGACTAGGATGACCTTTAAATTAGATCCACCGGTGCTGCATTTTGCTGATAGGCAACAGGAACTTGATAATGTCATGTCTAGCACTGTAATTTCACTTATTATACATCATGTAAATTCGTAATATTTTCATTGGTTGGCAGCCTGTCACGTGTCATTCTACAAATCGTGATGTGCAGTGATGATGCAGTCATATCTTGCCTTACCGTTGAATAAATGTCATGTACCACGGCAGGGCGTTGAACATGACATTTATTCCACGGCGACATCTGTCGGACCAAGAGTTGCCTCCCACAGTGCGCGCGCCAACATACTCCCCGAAACGAAGATATGTCGGCCTGATGTGTATACGTCGGCCCGTTGGTGATAGAAATTGGTGAATGTGATTTGGTAATTGACTCACTGAAATAAATTTGGGATCTTTTGAAAAGGTATGTAAGATCACCGAGAATCTTACTCTTCCAAATTATGCGATTGAGTCAACAAACAAGCCGAGGTCGAAGACACGGCGTTTTGAAATCAACAACGGTCGCGCAGTGTTGAACACGATATGCTTATTTCACCGTACCATCCTCATTCACATGATCATAAAGTCCCATTTTATTCAAATATGACATTCGGTATAATAAAACAACTATTGCATGTTATAGAGTGGGACATCACGATTTGTCAGCTCTCGACAAGTGATGTACAACTCGGGCTGCGCGCTCGTTGTACATCACTTGTCTCGAGCTGACAAATCGTGATGTCCCACTCTATAACATGCAATAATTGTATATTGTCTTTATTTCACCCATCTTCACAAGTCCAGGTAAATCCTAAATCCTCGTGGATAGATTACCTGGACATTTTTGGTGATTCGAATGAGTTCTTGAGTCGATGCCTCTATTGTACAGTCGCGTACATTTTAATTCTCGCGCTTGTTTTGAATTAGCATCTCGGTATCCCATGCCTGAAGTTTTGCTTTGACTTCCGATGTCGATTTTACCCTTACATCAAAGTAGTTTAGCCAGCAATGAAATTCAAACCTGTCACATCTCATGCCTCCCAGCGGATTGGCGTGATCAGCTACTTAGCGCGTTCACTGACTGGTTTCATTTAGAGGAAACCCCTTTATCTATTTCTATAAGCCAGTTGGGTAACTAAAAGCCAGTTTATCGATCCTAACAGATCGATCGATACACTGGATCGCGAGGATTTTTGCACCATGTAAGCGTTCTGTCTGCGTCTTGTGTGCTGTCCTGAGTGTTTTATAGGGTGGATGGTTCCATGTTGCTTCAAATATTTCTTCTTTGAATCGGCAGGAACGCAACTTGACTGAGTGGTGCTTACTTGGTTCGTCGCGATATGACAGAAATAATGTTGAAAGCGACGTTAAGTCCTGTTCACTCACTCACACACTCACTCACTCCTAATTCAGGCATAATTTTCAAAACACGTCTCGTAATCTCGTCAGTTTTGGGCTGTTCTCTGTGCCGTTTATCTGTCAGAACAGCCCTGTCGGAAAATGGCAAAAGCGTTTTCGCGGTCAAGATTGATGATTTATCGCAAAGATACAAACAAGGGCCGTAGCGGCTTTGTAATTGGTTATCTAGTCAGGATTGTGTGCGCACGCACTCATTTTTGTGGGAAACCTATTCATCAGCGTGAAAAATAATACATTTTGCGGTAAAGGCTATTTGAAGTCTAATATTTTAGTATATGTCGCGAAATATAGTTTGCAAACGCATTCTGTGATTCAATATTTTATTTTTTATTATATCAAAAGATATTAGCAGAACACCTAATCAGTCTCCTTCAATCCTTCAACAGCAAATCTCAGCGAGGGAGGCCCATAGTTCGAAAGTTAGCTCGAAGACCGCGCTCGTCTATAGCTTTCGCGAAAAGTTTTGTTCGCGAAACTATAAAAGTTCACGGCCAGAAAAATAGTGTTGATCAACGCAAAAAAATGTGTTGAGCTCAACACCAATAAATGGTATTGAATTTAGATCGACACAATATGTCCCCAGCACCCTTTATTGGTGTTGGCCAACACCATTTTTCTTGCTGTGTTGGTGGATACTAGTAGCTGGATCTCATCGATTGTTAGTATGAGCAATGTGATCGGGTCATCACTGTGTTGACGATATGATACTACTTTTTATTATCCAATCAAAATGTTGGTGGGAATGAACTGCCGTATTATCTTTGCCATTTCTTTTTATCTTTTTCAGCCATGGCGACGACTCTGCCCTTGACAGCGGACGAAGCGGCACATTTCTTGAAAGGCGTCTTGAAACTACCGGGAATCAACAATGGCAACAAACTTGCTTTGCTCAACAAAATCATCCGTAATTTTAAGGCGAATATCCCTTGTCATAATGTAGGACTACTTTCTTCCGATACTCGGAAAATTCCGGCTTGGAACAAGGTCAAGGACGAAATCATGGCCGCACGTGGCGAGCTCGGATGTGTTCTTAACGTGTTCATGAGTAGTTTGCTGAACGCCCTTGGATTCGAATCCGTTCTTAGCACAGCTGTTATGTACGCCTTGGATGCCTTTCAGAGCTCGCATGTGATTATATTAGTGCGCAATTTGAGCACGGCTGGGGACCATTACTTGGTCGATGTGGGGAACGAATACCCAACTTTCGAAGCCGTGCCGCTGGATTTTAGCGAGGAGTCCCCAGAGTATCGTCATTCATATTTGGAATACAAATTCATGTGCCGCGATGGAAGAATCATGCGACTTCACAACAGGGGGCAGCACGATTCCAGAGCCCAGATTGACGCTTCCCTGGACGGTTTTTACATTTTCTACGATTTCGATCTCAATTCAAAGACGGACGGAGACATAGAATCCTGTTTACAGTTGATTTATACCAGTCCAAGAGCGTCTCCGTTCCACAAAAGTCTTCGGGTCAGTGTATATCGCGATAACAGATGCGTGCTGTTGAAAGACAACGAACTCTACACAGAAAACGACGAGCGAAGATTGGTGCCAACTGAACTGCATACCAACGACGAGATGATCAAAGCCTTTTCTTCGCATTTCCCTATGATTGAAACGAAAGCGGTTTCTAAGGCTCTGGAAACCATTAAATCCTCTTAAGGGAAATTAATGAAGCGCGCATATCGATAAAGTCCATTTGCGGTGTCTTTATACCACTGAAGCTACCTGATCACGTTAGCATATGGGAGGATGGGTTATTTGTGAAGCAAGCAAATGTGGCTTATGTTGATAAGATGTAGAGCTTTCAGTTACTACGTGGTATTTCTTTCTGCATATCAAATTTTAAAGGAATGGTGCATATTCAACAACGTTGAACGTTGGGTCACATTATTTGTGTGTGTCTGGAAACATATTTCATTACTTTTATAACCTGCTCTGTGCTACCAACGGCTGACAGTGTTCATGAAATTATCTATGATACTACACTGCTCATATGTAATAACTTGAATAGAACCCTTGAGCTTGCTTTGAAAAGCCAATAATGCTCAGCAGGAAGAGTATAGATCAAGGACTGGTTGTCCCGGTGTCCGGATAATGTGTCTGGGTCGTCGTTATAGGACTGAAAAAAATATTGAATGCGACGTTATTTTCTCACTCAATCACTCACTCACTCACTCTTGGGAGTAACTAAAACAGCTCTGGCATGTGCGTCACTACAAGTCGGCACATTATATGTTAATTAATGTATTGTGCATCTGGGTTTAAACATCTACTCGAACCCTGTCAAATTCTAATGTCGATAGAGATTTGCCTGGGCCTGTTTGTCTGGTATATGTGGGTTGGAAACTCCTTTTCGCTGAGTTATCTACTCAGGATGTGGATAGCCAATCAAGATGTCGATAGCCGACCCTAGTCACGTGATGATCGTGGTAATATTATTCCACATTAAATGATGGATTTTTTTCATAACTGGATATTATCTTGACTAACTTTCAACGCGTTTCGCATGCTGGGAATGTTCCGATTGATTCCTGAAAAATTTGTGACAGTGGCGATCTTGTGTTCTGTACAGGACACAATCCAACAGCGATGACCACGTGACCAACCGGAACCGCTGAAAAGTGCTCGTCTGAAAAAACACAGTCTATGTTAATATAAACCATTCGATTGCATGTGGTTTAGTAACTCAAAGGTGAAAAACGACCACTGGTGGTGAACTACGTCCGTGTGTAGATGTAGACTAAGGTATAGTCACAGGGGCTCGTTACCGTTGTTAGTTAGGCTGATTCGGGGGTATACGTTTTTTGACTCCCACGAGACCCCCCCCCCCCCACCCAAATCAACCTAATTAACCAATTAACGGACTATATTGAAGTCAGTGTTCCTTTGTCGAACTAAAAATGTTTTGCCTGAGACGTAATTTGAAATTAGTGTATTTTAATCTGGCGAGATCTTCTGGCAAACTCAATCCACAACGGGAATAGGTTTCGTCTTTGCTGTATAATTTCCGTATCTCGGTGTTGCGCAGTGAATTAAATGCAACATATCAAGTTGATGGAAAAAGATGCCGGTGTACTGACAAGAAGTCATATGACCGCACAGTCCAATATTCTGAGAATATATCTAGAAAAGTCGCAAGAACAAAAAAGTAACTCTGTGATAATTTGTCTCAGTCACGCCTTTATTGTAGGTGTTCATGTGGACATCTTGAATGACATGACTACATGAGCCATATTTCCAACTTGAGCTGTAGGCCTAATTAGATACAATTTCCCGAGAACAATGAAGGCAATGGTGAAACCTGGAGATTACGTGTTATCAAAGAATTGAAGAATGCTCTGATTGGCTACATTCTTTTGGGATGAGCCAATCACAGCTGCCAGTATGGCCGGAGTCCATTTTACTTTTACTTCCGGTCACGTGACAGACTGCGGTCTGCCCTCACTCTCATTCGCGACTGCTCGGCCTATTCTGTTGAAGTTCTAATACCTGGCGCATTAATGGTGTAAGGATTTTACAGCTCTCAGCTGTAAACCGTGATCCGCCACACGTGAGGCACATCGCATGCTATAGGATGTGTTTCCGCTCACATATTTCTCGTTGTATTTCTCCCTTATCAGGAGATAAAATATATATACAAATGAAATGGATATTCCCTTGATTCTACCCGCGAAGGATCTCTTCTATTTGAAGTGTTTCTCCTGGTTTTTCTTCTCGAGCTGATCTCCATGGTAACGCAAGTCATACAGCTAAAATGCGCTGTTCGGAGTGTCGGCGTGATACTGTGCTTTCAACATGGATGCCAATATGGATTCCTAGCAGTGCGCGGCGAGGTACTAATTGTCCGAGACCGTGTCGAGTGCCCTCAGTCTCGGAGATGTATGCCTTAGAAGTGCAAGGGAATAAAATCCTGCCTTTCAAGGTGTCATTTAGGGTTAAAAAAATCAATCAATTACAAAGGATGAAAATGAAAATTTTCCCTTTAAATGAAATTTTACTCGAGGTAGAGAGAATTGTCCATGTTGAGCTGTATTCCTCTCAATCGACGGAAAACATCTGGTTAAGCGAAATTGGAATATTCAATGATGTATTCTTAACCTTAATTGCTGTACCTCATTCTGATTTCTTCAGCTGAAAAAAAAGCCTGGTTACTTTTATATGCGGTGTTTGTGTTGTTATTTTTTTTATTACTCCACGCCAAGCCCGTATGCTGCAGTCGGAAAGTTGAACAAATCGGGCTTTTCTGTGAGAATTCTAACGGACTATTTTCTTTCTAAGGAGGAGAAACGATCCAATCACTAGTCGCTTGTTCCAGTGAACAAATAGTCCTTACCTGATCGCTCTCTGTCATGGCGGAGGAATACCAAACTTTTCATCGCAGCTCCGGAACGAAGAGAACAAGAGAGCTGAAACTTTCGGATTTTTATCGGGAATCTTATTGGCGTTAATTTGAGAACATGGCAGTGTGACTAACGTCACAGGACCTATAGGGTTTGATATGCTTTAACCCTATCTGACCTGGGCTTTTTGGCACCTGTTGTGGCCTGGGGAGGTGGGGGGGGCGAAATGGCCCCCCCTAATTATTTTTCTTACCCCTTGAGCTAGGGGGCTGAAACTTACCACATTATACCCTTGGGTCAAGCTCTACCAGAAAATGTAAAAAAAAAATCCAAGATGGCCGCTTTGATGACGTCACAGTGGCGTCATTTTCAAAAACGCCATTTTTTGGGCGATTTTTCAGTCAGATTTTCCGAATTTTTTATTTATGCAATTTCTCCGCAAAAACTGCATGATAAATTAGTAAATATTAATGTAATGTGAAATAGAATAGTTTTCGCCCGCTTTTCATCGCAGAAAAGCAGAAATTTTGAAGAAATATAACAAAAACTCACTTTTCTGGGACCCCACGCGGCCGCCATCTTGATCCTCTGCCCGGGGGTTATGCAAATAGGCTCAAAATGACCCCAATATGATAAACTATAAAGTCGCGGAGTTTCAGCTCTCCATTTTTTGTCGTTTCGGAGATAGCGCAGAAAGTTTGGCCTACCAGGTCAGGTAGGGTTAAAGGAAAGGTTCGGGTATGGTAAAGCTATATTTCAACTGAAAGAGCTAGTCAAATGGTATTCAACTGTATTTTTATTTTTATTTTTGGAATTTATTTTAACGCAGAAATAGTTAACCAAATGCTGTGATACTGTCAAATTTGCCAAACTTCGGGAAAGCGGCATTGTATTGTCACATGACCTATTTTAGTCAATAGGAGTAAAAGTACGTAAAACAGCGTGACGTAAGCTTGAGGCAGAACATGTGAAGGCATCATGAAGCTGCGTGTGTTAATGTGAAAATTGCAGTTTTGTTAGTAAAAATTGACGAGAATTACTTTAAATACTGAATAGCTCATACCATTTTCATTTCTAGTTGCCAGAGCGCGGCTTTGTTCGCTCTCCCAACAGTGAAGACACTCCATCTCCCCCGTAAGCTGTCGAGAGCAGCGTATGCAGCGACACCATACTGAATTTCCATGCGGGCTTCTGTCTCCATTTCGTGGCCTGTCTCGCTTACTAGAGCTGCTATCATCCCCGCTGCTCTGATCTTCCGTATCTGGGCGTTTCGGCTCAAAATGGCAGCCCTGAAAACCAAACAGAGCTTCCTCGTCGCTTTCACCGCTGGAATCGGAACTGCCGCTCGTCGACATGATTTCACTTAATACCCAAATCGATTAGATTAACCGAACAGACAGGAGAGCTCCATGCCGTGACCCTATGTCATATCCGCCAGTACAATGGCGGCACTCTGAGAACTGAGAGTTCGCGGTTTTAAAATGATTACTGCTCCTTAAAAAAAAAAAAAAAAAATTAAAAACGAGAAAAAATATCTTTTGGGTTCTATTTGGTGAGTTGTTTTAATATGTATCAAAGGCAACCAAACCCGAACTTTTCCTTTAAGTGTGTACCTTGACCTAACACTGACCATTAGCTTTGACCTTGACCCAATTAGGTCAGGTCACAGTCACACTGACCGAATTAAGCGCATTTCCATGGTCTTAGGAGGCATTAGGACATGTTTTTGTCAATTGCGAGCTTTATAGGTCACCCAAGTAGGTCAAATTTTTACCAAAAGTAGGTCAGCTCAGAACTTGCTGGTAACAGTCCCCTAATGCACGTTCATGCCAAAAATCAAGGTTCTAATGTCAACGGTTCTCCTTATTTTGCCCGAGAAAAGATTCGGATGGACTCACTGACTCACTCATTAGGACAATTTGCAAATGAGAGCCTACTTCGTAGGAATATTTAGGTGCAAAGGATCATAGAAAAATCCAGAATGGCGTTTAAGAGGTGTCTCAGAAAGTCGTATTTTTGGTCCTTTCAGTTCATTTTTCCTACGAAGTAGGCTACCATCTGCAAATTGTCAGGTAGTCAGTGAGTGAGTGAGTGAGTTAGTCCATCCGAATCCTTTCGTCGGCAAAATAAGGAGAACCGTTGACATTAGAACCATGATTTTTTGCATGAAGGTGCATTAGGGGACTGTTACCAGCAGGTTCTGAGCTGGCCTACTTTTGATGAAAATTTCTGCTAATTTTTCATGAAAATCACTGGTGATTCTGACTTGGCCTGCGCCCATCTTAATATAGGCAGGATTTCAACTTGGGGCGGGGGGATTTCCAAAATTTCAGTGCGCGTCGGAGTCCTAGTGCCTACCCTACTTCGTAGGTCCTGTGACGTACTGCCATGTGCTCATTTTTCTTGCCTAAATTGGCATAGAATTGAATTATTTGGCGAAAACCAATTATTCTCTATCATGTTAAGTAGTTTTTGAGAGAAATCGTAAGAAAAAAAAACAACGGAATCGTTCAAAAAGATCGGCAAAAAATAGCTTCCTATAATTTGACATATATATAGTATAAACTGTTTTAGCCCCGTGACCCAAGGGATAATGAGAATAAATAGGTATGGTTAAAAGGGAAAACTCTCCGACCATATATTTCTTAGATTTTATGAAAGATTTATCCTTACCAATACTCTAGGACTAGTGCAGCAAAAGAGTATTTCTTACATATTATTAAAGACTATTCCCAACCATGTTAGGGATTCTCTGCGACTATAGCATCAATTGAATATATCTTACATTTATGAAGAGTCTTCTCTTAGCATGTTAGAATACTTCCCGACTATAGTAGCGAATGGATATTTCTCACATTTTATTAAGCGTTTTTCCTTAGCATATTATAGGGAATACTCTTCTACCGTAGTAGCCAAGGAATATTTCTTATATTTTATTGAATATTTTTCCTTATCATGTTAGGGAATCCTGTGAGACTATAGTAGCAAAGAAA
The DNA here is from genome assembly GCA_036873755.1 of Hanleya hanleyi. Taxonomy (NCBI): domain Eukaryota; kingdom Metazoa; phylum Mollusca; class Polyplacophora; order Lepidopleurida; family Hanleyidae; genus Hanleya; species Hanleya hanleyi. Next base: position 62,115 of record JAVTVY010031232.1, read on the forward strand.
TATTTCTTCCATTTTATTGAGAATTTTTCCTCTGCATGTTGGAATACTCCCTTATTGTAGCAGGAATTGAATATTTTTTACATTTTATAAAGAGTTTTTCCTCCTATACTGTGAGACTATAGCAGTAAAGACACATTTCTTTCATTTTATTAAGGATTTTTTCCTTCTTGGGGATTCTTGCCGAATATATCAGCGAAGGAGATTCCTTACATTTCATTTAAAACAAATGCAATAACACTTACTGAACAATCTCTTCCTATAGCCGCAAAAGGATATTTCTTACATTGTACTCAGGAGTTTTCCTTAGCATTTCGGGGGATACTCTTACTCCAACTGCAAAGGAATATTTCTTAAATTTGGCTATGGAATGTAGAGGACTTAACACAATAAAGTAAGGAATTTGCCTTAGTATGTCAGGAAATATTACTTAGTATATTCCCTATATTATTATAATAAGTCCTCCATATTCCTTAGTATGTCAAAAAATATTCCTGTGTATGTCACGAAATATTCCTTAGTATGTCATGGAATATTCCTTATCATGTCAAGAAATAATGCTAGTACATGTATGTCAGGGAATATTTCTTAGTTTGACTTGGTACTAAGTAGTACAGAAAGCGTAAATCTGCTTTCATTGTGTGGGGAAAACGAGTTGAGATGGCGTCTCCCCCTTCGAGTGAAGTCACCTCTGGTGATGACGTCAAGTCCGGTGCGAGGTCACTTTCGGTTTAGGGCACATCCGGTGCATGGTCACTTCAGGTCTCGTGACAGGCGGCGTTGAAAAAATCTGGGAAAACGGACTTTACACAAAGGAATACTTCATGTCAAATGGGCCTATGTGGGCGAACCGTAAGCTAAATAAGGGGTGTGGGGTGTCATATTGAATCGTTTGTGGAGTAAACTACGGCTGACGTGGCTTTGACTGGAAATGACTTCATGGTGCGCTTGCGCAATTGAGAAGTTGTAGCGAAAGCTTTGAGTTTAGAGATGCACATGAGCGTCTTTGAGCGATTTAGGGACCATCTAGGGTCTGAATATGACGTGCAGAGTCTCGTCTCATAGACCTCTTGGTGTAAACTACGAGTGTGATGATACTGACCAGAAGTGACTATTATGTTGCCCATGCGCAGTGAAGGAGTATTAGCGAAAGCGGGCATTTTAGGGGTACGCTGAGGCATGTTTCAGCCACCTAGGAGTATCCTGGGTCCAAATATGGTGTTCAGGGGTTCGTCTTGAAGCTCTCATGGCGTAGACTACAGCTGGGGTGGCATAGATCGGGAGTGATATCATTGTGTGCATGCAGCCGAGGAGTAGTAGAAAAGATGGCCTTTTTGGTAGTATGCAGGGGCGTATTTGGCAATCTAAGGGCTATACGTGGTCCAAGTGGTTCGTGTCGGGTATCGTTGTGAAGCGCTTCCGGTTGGAATGTGTGCGTAAGTGTCTCTTGGGACCTTGAGCGTGGATCCTGGGCATGCCGGGGGAATGTTGAGAGAAATGCCGTCATCATTAGTACAGAAAATGTAGCGGGTGTATGAGTTGCGTCACATTTTTCTCAATAGTTCCACCTACAAGGTCCACAATTTACAGCCGCTGCTGGTCATTACCACCCCAATCGTAGTTTACTCTACGAGTGCTTCAATATGGTACCATACACGACCTCTTTGATCCAGGGTGATACCAGTTAGACCCATTTCACCGTGTATAAAATCCGTTTGTCTGCATTGTTTGGTGTAAAGTCCGTTTCTCCCCACGTTTTACCAAGAAAATCCTAGTTTTGCATACAACCCACCTGTCACGTGACCAGAAGCGACCTCTCACCGGATATGCCCTCAATCGGAAATGACCTCGCACCGAACGTGACATCATCACCGGAGGTGACCCCTCTCCCCCACTCATTTCCTCCGTACGATGCGATCAGAGTTACTCTTTCTATACTACTGTATTATTTCGGAGAATATTCCTGGTTATCAGAGAATAGTCTGCAAAACGTGCATAATTCAGTCGGCAATAGCGAATGACGCATGTCGGACCATATCTTTCATGACAGAAGAACCAGACAATGCACACGACCGTGGTTTTAATATGAAATGTTATATATTGGAAAGTAATGGAACACCCCAACTAATGGATCATTGTCTAATTGTTTATTTCGTCCAGCTGAAGAATGACCACAAGCGATTTGAAATGTCAAAGTATAGGAGTCTCCATAAGGGGTGTTTCATAGCCATACTCACTACATACAAACACCGTCTTTAGAATCGTACGACACTCCAGCGGAGCGAACCTGATAATGGACATATACTTAGCCCCTGGGGAGGTTTGAGATGAGATTTAAAAGTAGGGAAGCGAGAACTTTGTTGTTTCCATCGAGGATGTAGAGAGATCACACCTCGCATTCCTGTGTGGAAGAGAGACACACGGATAACCGGTCAGTACGCGTGAAATAAATAGTTTCCCTATTTCCCCACCGGCGAAGTTCCGTGCTCATACAAACATATTGGAAAGACAAACATACTGTATTTCTGACATGTTCGGTTTTTACGGTATCCCACAAGGCTTTTGTGGGGTGAATTCTCGTGACTCGGTAACGTGAGAAGGAGATATGGCGTCATGAAAAATATGCCATCAACTGAGATGGCAATGTCAAAAACTTCCCAAATTAGGCTCAGGTAAATACCATATTGTATTTGAAGGCCTACATCCGCGTTCAAGGTGAACCATTTTCTGTAGCCTCTGCTGGACAGACTGTATACACCGATAACAGTCTAAAGGGAGCAATGATTGGCTGAATTCGAATTATGACGCTCTGCATTGAAGGCCCTTGATTGGTCACTCTAGTTTTGAATCGAGGATAGCCCTTGCATTGGTGAGATATGCAAAAGGTGGGCAAAACTGGTGACGCCTGTTGACGAAAAAGCAACCATATGACTACACAGGAAAGGCCCCCTCGGCACCTCACATCCACACTAGAATACGGAGAATTCTAAGACGTAGCCTTGGTATCTCAGCCGCGCTTTTATAGCAGTTGTTCATGTGGACACTATAAAATAACCACACGGCCCCTAGCACCGGCTTAAGCGGCATTAGATACGCTAACTCGGGAGCTGTGTTGACAGATCAGCTCAAATATGTAACTCATCTGATTTTAATGGATGAGCATCGAGGACGTCTGATGGGGTAAACGCATCAACATAGGGTAAACATGGTAAATACAAGAATATCCAGACATTCTAACGTCTTATGCCCGATGTCGTGCGGTAAATTTCCCACCAAGAATAAGCTGATTAGACCTACATATATTTGTCAAATTGCATGTACAGAGGGAGGACCTCTGGGATTAACAGTCCACCTGCAGAATCCAAACTGACAACGTATGCCGATAAAAAGCAGCCATATGACTTCACAGGAAAGCCTCCTTCGGTATCTCACATTCAAACAATAATGAGGATTCTAAGACGTAGCCTTGATATCTCAGCCGCGCTTTTATTCCAGATGTTCATGTGGAGACTATGAAGTAACCAAACGGCCCCTAATACAGACTTCATTGGAATTAGATACGCTGTCTCGGGAGCTGTTATGACAAATCAGCTGAATAAGTAACTCATCTGATGTTATTGGATGAACATCGAGGGAGTCTGATAGAGTAAACGTCCCAACCTTTGGTAAAGAGTGGGCCTCGGAGATTAACAGTCTACCAGCATAATCCAACCATATTAAATAGGTGAGGTAAGTCAGAGGTGGAAAACAGCGTCTGTCGATTAAAAAGCAACCATATGACTTCACAAGAAAGCCTCTTTTGGCAGCTCACATACAAATTCGATTACAGAGGATTGTAAGACGTAGCATTGATATTTCATCCGCGCTTTATTCCAGATTTCCAAGTGGTGACTATGAAGTAATCACACAGACGCTAGCTCTGACTTAAGCGGAGCTAGACACGCTAGCTCGGGAGCTGTGTTGAGAGATCGGCTCCAATATGTAACTCATGTGAGGCCGTCTCATGCTAATGAAGTAAGTTCCTCAACATGGGGTAAAACAACATGGACTGTCCAGAAAATGTATCCTGCATTTCCGACATCACGCGATAAATTTCCCACAATGACAATAAACCTACATATATTTGTCAGATGGCATGTACAGATAACAGTCCGCCAGCCGTATCCCACCATATACATGGTGTGATATGTAGGAAATGGGAAAAATTGACGGCTGCCGAGTAAGAAGCAACCATATGACTTTACAGGAGAGCAGCATTCGGCGTCTCACATTCAGACTAGAATACGAAGGGTTTTAAGACGTAGCCTTGGTATCTCAGCCGCGCTTTTGTTGCCTGTTCATATGGAGACTACGAAGTAACCACACGGCCCCTGGCACATCATAATGTATAAACTGGGGCTGACGTAATCAGGCTAGTGCGCGCGCGCACTTTCACTGAGGCAGACCTCACGTTCGATAAGCACCTGTTCGCAGGACCAGTAAGGGCCAGAGCAAGAGGCTACCTTTTCGGTTACAACACTGCAACCTCCAAACAGGGTTACCACCTCTTATGCCATGTCGATCGACCCTTCCTTCAGTCACTTACCGAGGCAACCACCTCGCTGGGGGTCTAATATTACCCCAGCCACCAGTCAGATTTTTGGACCAGATTCGTGGCCTTCGCGCACATCGCCGGAAGCGACATCATATATAGTAAAATAGCTGTTTGCCGAATATTTCGATTACTTTTCAAGTCTGCATAACACCTCTGTTGACCTAGCGTTGAAAAGAATTATCTGGAGATTATTTTCCCTATTTAGCTGGACAGAGCATATGAAAAGTAGTCCGCTCATGTGCAAAACTGAAGTAGTTGTTCGGCCGGATTCAAACTGAACCGTGCGTACGTGGGTTTTCCCCTATACGTCATGGCAACGTAGTAAAGGTCAACTTCCGCTATTGGAGGCAGGGATCAACCTCCCCACAGCGCATGCTCCATTTCGCAGGCTCCAATAACATCCCTGCCTCCAATAGCGGAAGTTGACCTTTACTACGTTGCTATGGCGTATAGGGGAAACCAAACAACGCACGGTTCACTTTGAATCCGACCAAACGACTCCTTTAGTGTTGCACATGAGCGAACTACTTTTCATATGCTCTGTCCAGATAAACAGGGAAAATTATCTCCAGATAATTCTTTTTAACGCTAGGTCAACGGAGGTATTATGCAGACTTGAAAAGTAATCAAAATTTTCGTTAAACATCTATTTTACTATATATGATGTCACTTCCGGCGATGTGCGCGAAGGCCCCGAATCCGGTCCAAAAATCTGACTGGTGGCTGGGGTGTTATTAGACCCCCAGCGAGGTGGTTGGGCAGGGATGGATAATGGGGCCTGCGAAATGGAGCATGCGCTGTGGGGAGGATGTTACCGAGGGCGAAAAAACACCCTGGAATTCTCCGCGCAGTGGGTCTTCACCAAATCATGTAGCCTTTGACGGAGAGTAAATAGCGACATTATCCAAACTGCTCTATATTGCAATAACTTGAATTAACCAAAATTAATCAACTGCAGCACATTTGGGGGATTCGACAGACAAAAGAAAACAAACAATTGGTGAATAATTAAATAACTGTTCACCTCTTTGCAAAAAAAAAAAAGAACCCCCCCACCATATCAAAGCTAACGTTCATCAGTGTTTGTGTTTCAGAATCAAATGCTGACGCACATTCACATCTGAAAAATTAAATATTATAGTATTTAGTATTTTGGTAAGGACTGTTTGCCTGGTAAGATTCAGGTTTTGTGAAATGATGTGATACAGGGCTATATGTAAAGCGTCTGAAGGCAGGTAGACTGACCGCCGTCGTGCGCAGTGGATGGGTACCAGTCTGTGAAGGCAGGGTGGATCGAGATGGCATAAGGGGAGATAAACCTGTTTGGAGGTTGACAACGCCGGTGGCGTCAGGATGTAGTCCAGTGTTTCGGATCATTGGTCCATCAAAATTATAATTCTGCAGATCGCCCGGACCTGACGACATGGGAATTATCCTTCCCTTTTTGATAAGGCAGTTTCGCTCTATGACGGGACAGGCTGTGAAGTCAACCTTCTTTGCGTCAGTTTCGCACGTGGTCCAGGCGTTTGAAAATAGATTATTTTACAAATGGAATATGTGACAAAAATCCGAATGGTTGACCCCATATTTTGAAAAGCATTTTTATAGCCTATGTTGGGCCATTGTGATAGATTTACGAGAAAATATAACATACATTCGGGGGAAGAAAATTTGTTAGGGTTAAAATTGGTTTGTATCGTAAAATAATGGTTCGAGCATTCCCTTTAAGAAAAGATATACTTTTATCGCATTTTCTAGAGAGTTTGGCTTCTACAGGCGGAAGGGCTAAACCAATGGCCTATTTCTAGCAAAGAGGGGTTAACTCTGGAATGCGCCATCACTGCGGCGTGACTTGACTGGACGCGTGTCTATTAGATACATTCTATTTATCATTTAAACAACGTTTAATAAATATATTTAGAAAAGAATATCCGCAATCTTTGGGTCCGTCACGTTTGTAACCCAAACGTATTAAGTCGACCAGTCTACTTTACCCACCAGACAATTTTACTCAGTAGGCAATTTTACCCATCAGGCAATTTTACCCGCCAGATAATTTTACAGTAAAAGATTCGTCCACATATAGGCATCGACCTGATATTCACAGTCTATATCTACTCTCTAAAAACTTGAGTGGAATGTTCACTCAAGTAAGAGTGGAAATTCATCCCGCTATCGATTTGATACCATACCTCATTTTTGGATAAATTGTAACATTAAATTTTTCCATATTTGTGAAAGAATAGCGGATTCTGTGAACCACCGGAAAGGCCGAAAATTTCCGCCAAAAATTTCCCTGTGCAATTTTAGCTCCATGGAAAGAAATATCTCTCAAAGTATTGTAATTTCATGTTCGGCATCGGCACCTTAAGATATTATGAGGTTTAAAAGAAAATCTGTGGACTTCCAAGAAACTCACGCGAGCCGCATTAACCTGTTTGTGAAATTCTTCCCGGTGGACGCTTCTTTTGTCTATTACTTTAACACCAGAAAAGAAAACCGGCATCATTTTTACAAATATATACAAGGAGAGACACTTCAATTTCAGTAAATATTATAGTCATTTGGAATTGGAGCAAGTCTAACACACAATCATTCAAAACAATTTGTACTGCCGGTATGGAGATTTCCAGTCAGACGCGACAATCAACAGTGAGCATTTTGCGGCAAAATATTCGATACATGTCTGAAAGCGTGTGTGTCAGTTTTCATTTGTTTACGGTTTAGTTTTGATAGCTTCGACGATGATATAGGTACCATAATTCGACATTGACCCATAAGCTTATCAGCAAATCTAAACTGCGAGTGACGAGGCCGTTGTACGTATGGTGCGTTTCGTGCGAATAATATAATCAGCTTTTATAGGAAAGCATTAACGTCGTAGCATGCAGGAAGTTTGAATCAGAATACGCCTTGAAATTAAGCTGATTGGCAGATTAAGAGACCAATAAATCACACCTAGACAATTTAGCCTGAACGAGCCGGAATGTAAACGTCTATATAATATCCACATCTGTAATGTCCACATCTATATAATATCCGCATCTGTATATCCACATCTATATATCCACATCTACTCTCTAAAAAAACTTGAGTGAACTGTTCCACTCAAGTTTGAGTGAAATGTACCTGTTCACTCAAACTTGAGTTACTTTTCACTCAACTTGAGTTACTTTTCACTCAACTTGAGTTAAAACCACTCAAGTTCACTCAACTTGAGTGGGATGAATTTCCACTCTTGTGCTTGAGTGAATGCCACTCAAGTTGAGTGCATTTAACTCAAGTTGAGTGAAAAGTAACTCAAGTTGAGTGAAAATCTCACTCAAGTATTGAGTGGGATGAATTTTCACTCTTACTTGAGTCAAATTTCACTCAACTTTTTTTAGAGAGTATATGATATCCACATCTGTAATCTCCACATCATAATAATATCCACATCTGTAATATCCACGTCTATATATCCACATCTATATAATATCCACATCTATAATATCCACATCTATATAATATCCACATCTATAATATCCACATCTATATAATATCCACATCTGTAATATCCACATCTGTATAATATCCACATCTGTAATATCCACATCTGTATAATATCCACATCTATAATATCCACATCTGTATAATATCCACATCTATAATATCCACATCTGTATAATATCCACATCTATAATATCCACATCTATATAATATACACATCTATAATATCCACATCTATATAATATACACATCTATAATATCCACATCTATATAATATACACATCTATAATATCCACATCTGTATAATATCCACATCTGTAATATCCACATCTGTATAATATCCACATCTATAATATCCACATCTGTATAATATCCACATCTATAATATCCACATCTGTATAATATCCACATCTATAATATCCACATCTATATAATATACACATCTATAATATCCACATCTGTATAATATCCACATCTGTAATATCCACATCTGTATAATATCCACATCTGTAATATCCACATCTGTATAATATCCACATCTATAATATCCACATCTATATAATATACACATCTATAATATCCACATCTGTATAATATCCACATCTATAATATCCACATCTATATAATATCCACATCTGTAATATCCACATCTATATAATATCCACATCTATAATATCCACATCTATATAATATCCACATCTGTAATATCCACATCTATATAATATACACATCTGTAATATCCACATCTATATAATATACACATCTATAATATCCACATCTGTATAATATCCACATCTGTAATATCCACATCTATATAATATACACATCTGTAATATCCACATCTATATAATATACACATCTATAATATCCACATCTATATAATATACACATCTGTAATATCCACATCTATATAATATACACATCTGTAATATCCACATCTATATAATATACACATCTATAATATCCACATCTATATAATATACACATCTGTAATATCCACATCTATATAATATCCACATCTGTAATATCCACATCTATATAATATACACATCTATAATATCCACATCTATATAATATACACATCTATAATATCCACATCTATATAATATACACATCTATAATATACACATCTATATAATATACACATCTATAATATACACATCTATATAATATACACATCTATAATATCCACATCTATAACCCACATCTATATATCCACATCTATATAATATCCCATCTATGAATATCATCTATATAATATACACATCTATAATATCCACATCTGTATAATATACACATCTATAATATCCACATCTATATAATATACACATCTATAATATCCACATCTGTATAATATCCACATCTATATAATATACACATCTATAATATCCACATCTATATAATATACACATCTGTATAATATCCACATCTATATAATATCCACATCTGTATAATATCCACATCTGTAATATCCACATCTACTAATATACACATCTGTAATATCCACATCTATATAATATACACATCTATAATATCCACATCATATAATATACACATCTGTAATATCACATCTATATAATATACACATCTGTAATATCCACATCTATATAATATACACATCTATAATATCCACATCTATATAATATACACATCTGTAATATCCACATCTATATAATATCCACATCTGTAATATCCACATCTATATAATATACACATCTATAATATCCACATCTATATAATATACACATCTATAATATCCACATCTATATAATATACACATCTGTAATATCCACATCTGTATAATATACACATCTATAATATCCACATCTGTATAATATACACATCTATAATATCCACATCTATATAATATACACATCTATATAATATACACATCTGTATAATATACACATCTATATAATATACACATCTATAATATCCACATCTATATAATATACACATCTGTATAATATCCACATCTATATAATATACACATCTATAATATCCACATCTATATAATATACACATCTATAATATCCACATCTATATAATATACACATCTATAATATACACATCTATATAATATACACATCTATAATATCCACATCTATATAATATACACATCTGTATAATATCCACATCTATATAATATACACATCTATAATATCCACATCTATATAATATACACATCTGTATAATATACACATCTATATAATATCCACATCTATATAATATACACATCTATAATATCCACATCTATATAATATACACATCTATAATATCCACATCTATATAATATACACATCTATATAATATCCACATCTATATAATATCCACATCTATAATATCCACATCTATATAATATACACATCTATAATATCCACATCTATATAATATCCACATCTATAATATCCACATCTATATAATATCCACATCTATATAATATCCACATCTATAATATCCACATCTATATAATATCCACATCTATAATATCCACATCTATATAATATACACATCTATAATATCCACATCTATATAATATACACATCTATAATATCCACATCTATATAATATACACATCTATAATATACACATCTATATAATATACACATCTATAATATCCACATCTATATAATATACACATCTGTATAATATCCACATCTATATAATATACACATCTATAATATCCACATCTATATAATATACACATCTGTATAATATACACATCTATATAATATCCACATCTATATAATATACACATCTATAATATCCACATCTATATAATATACACATCTGTATAATATACACATCTATATAATATCCACATCTATATAATATCCACATCTATATAATATCCACATCTATATAATATCCACATCTATATAATATCCACATCTATATAATATCCACATCTATATAATATCCACATCTATATAATATCCACATCTATATAATATACACATCTGTATAATATCCACATCTATATAATATCCACATCTATATAATATACACATCTATATAATATACACATCTATATAATATCCACATCTATATAATATACACATCTATATAATATCCACATCTATATAATATACACATCTGTATAATATACACATCTATATAATATCCACATCTATATAATATACACATCTATATAATATCCACATCTATATAATATACACATCTATAATATCCACATCTATATAATATACACATCTATAATATCCACATCTATATAATATACACATCTATAATATCCACATCTATATAATATACACATCTGTATAATATACACATCTATATAATATCCACATCTATATAATATACACATCTATAATATCCACATCTATATAATATACACATCTGTATAATATACACATCTATATAATATCCACATCTATATAATATACACATCTATAATATCCACATCTATATAATATACACATCTATAATATCCACATCTGTATAATATACACATCTGTATAATATACACATCTATATAATATCCACATCTATATAATATACACATCTATAATATCCACATCTATATAATATCCACATCTGTATAATATACACATCTATAATATCCACATCTATATAATATACACATCTGTAATATCCACATCTATATAATATACACATCTATAATATCCACATCTATATAATATCCACATCTGTAATATCCACATCTGTATAATATCCACATCTGTAATATCCACATCTGTATAATATCCACATCTGTATAATATCCACATCTGTAATATCCACATCTATATAATATCCACATCTGTAATATCCACATCTGTATAATATCCACGTCTAATATTCACATCAATAATATTCACATCTATATAATATCCACATCCATATATCCACATCTATATAATATCCACATCTATATAATATCCACATCCATATAATATCCACATCTATATATCCACATGTATATAATGCCCACATCTATATAATATTCACATCTATATAATATCCGCATCTGTATATCCACATCTATATATGTCCACATATATATAATGTCCACATCTGTATATCCACATCTATATAATATCCACATCTATATATCCACATCTATATAATATCCACAACTATATCCGCATCTGTAATCTCCACATTATAATAATATCCACATGTATATAATATCCACATCTATATAATATCCACATCTATAATATCCAAATCTATATAATATCCACATCTATAATATCCACATATATATTATATCCACATCTATCAAATATCCACGTCTGTATAACATCTATATACATGTACTACGAATATGAATATACATAATATAGTAGACTAAAATGGGATGTGACTTAATAAAGGAGATGTCTATGTATACATGTAGGTATAAGATACATAATCCGATGATGAAAGACCGATAGAGGTTCAAATACATCGTCCGTTTACATGTGCATCGTCCATGGACGTCCATGTACATATACGGTATTGGTGAGGATATTTGAGAGGATGGGTAGATTGGTGAGGATGAATATATTGGTGAGGATATATTGGTGAAGATGGATATATTTGTGAGAATACTGTACTAAAAGGATATAATCATACTAAAGGGAGATAACTCTGAATGTTTTCATCATAAACATATGCTAAGAAAACACAAATCACATGGACTTTACGATATACAGTGTACATGGATATTGTTATTTATTCAGGTTTTTCCCAGGGTGTGGAGAAAGTTACGACCTTCCCTGAAACTCATACACTTTGAGGCGTCAGCCATAAATAAATATTGAGATATGGTCAGCTGAAGTTTCGAAGCGAGAGCGTCGTTTCCAATCGCACGTGAGTTGTTTCTTATATACCTCGAATAGCAAAACATCAGTCGGAGTGTATGGGTTTATACGACCAGACCTTTTAATCACAATCCCGATATTGAATACAAATTTGCTTGTGGGATAATAAATATGGATTTGGATTTTTTTTTTTTCATATTTTTTTTTCCATGTATATATCATCAAATAGAGTTAACTCCATTTAGAATGGTGACATCCATTTAGTAGATTATTGTCACAAATATATTCATCCTCACCAACATAGCCTTCTTCACCAATATATCCACCCTCACCAATATATGGTCATCAAACATGGCGGTCGCATACTTGATTCTGATTGATCCAATCCTTGAACCTAAGCCGGTTTTACAACGTTCCCTACATCCGGATCCCTCCCTGATCTTGAACCTGGTCATGATCTCGTCGTGATCCTGCTCATGCAATCTCACGTTCGGCTATTTCCGTTTTGGCAGAACGAGCCTCTCACATAGAACGCATAAATCCCCACCGGTGGGGAGCGTATGACGATCACGCAGTGAGCCGGCTACGAAATAGTGCCTCTGATAATCGAGAGATACGGGCGCATTTTATTGGGAAATTCAGTTAATTTTAACCAAACAAACATAATTCATTCAAATCATACAAAACTATTTCTATGTTTAGTTGAATAATAGCAATCTATCCCCAGAACTCTGCAACTGGGCTAATTTCCGCCAATACGGAAATAGACGAATGTGAGCTTGGTTCTGCCGAAAATTAATAGTGCGCATGATAAGATAAGATTCTTTATTGTACTAAGCATCCCATTTGGGACAGAGTACAAAACAGGTGCGACGTTTCCGTTTCCACTACCAGAAATCCACTAGGCCAAAGGTCAGTTTTCGCAGCTAAAGTGAGTTCTGGGGCTAGATTGCTGCTCCTGCTCTTGAGTTACGTCGCTCTCGATAAAGAAATCGTGCCTGATGATGATGTCACTTCCGGTACTGTCATTTACGGTAATTACGCGACTTCCATTAATTATGTCACTTCCGGTATTGACATCGTCTCCGGTGATGACGTCACTTCTGCTCCATTCTCTGCGCCCTTCCAATCGTGATCATGCTCATGCTCCTGTGGGATTAGGCTCTCTCTTTTCCACTAATACTTACATGAGAGCTCGATATCAATTTAACCAACAATGACTGCGAGTAACCCGCTTTTCAGTGAATCAGTTCGGAGCATGCAGAACGTTTGAACTTGAATTCACCAGGAACTTAATCTGGCAAGGTTGCTAAATATAGAAACAGAATTATCAGATGCTGACAGACTAGAAGATGACCTCATGACACTCTCACGATTTCTGCCCAACCCAAAGCGGCATATAAGCAGCTTAATCATGCAGCTTATTTCCAACACTAAATACTATACTTACTTGAGAGGATAGGCCATCTGTACACTTGACATAAATAAAATATAAGCACATCCACATACCGAAAGAAAAATATGTTTTTGATGATGCGAATGAGAGGTTACAATAAATGAGAAGTTCACTATTAGAAGGTATGGGTACAAACGGGAACGGCCTAGACTATTTGGTTTAAAGGTCCTAAACGACGTTGGTTCCGTCACGTTTGTACGCCACAAAAGGTGAGCCGAAGAGGCAAATTGACCAATAAACTTTGGGTCCGTCACGTCTGTAGCCCCAGAAATATAGAGTCAAACGGGCAACGTTGCCAACAATCATTGGATCGGACACGTGTGTAACCCTAAAATAGTGAGTCAAACAGGCAAATTCTATCCAAAATCTTTGGGTCGGTCACGTTTAGATCGCAAAATTATTGAGTTGAACAGGCAATTTTACCCACAATCCCTTGGTCTGCCACGTTTGTACGCCCAACATATTGAGTGAGACAGTCAATTTTATGCACATTCGTTGGGGTCGTCATGTCTGTTACCCCCAGTATATTGAGTCGAACATGCAATGTTACCACCTATCGCTGGGCTCGTCCCGTGCAATTATACCCACAATCCTTGGTCTTGGTCTGTACCCCAAACAGATGCTTTTACCCACAGTCGTTAGGTCTGTCACGTGCGTACCCCAAACAGATCATTTTATCAACAATCGTTGGGTCTGTACCCCAACAATTCAGTAAAACTGACCCAATCCTTTGAAAGTGCCATGATGAATCGATATTAATATGAGGCAGCGTTACAATGATGCGATGAATCGTTGGTACAGTGTTAAAATTACTGACTCTCGAGAACGGAATGGATGGTCCTCTTTGCTCAAAGATATCCAATTCACGTCTCTATTTAAGTTTAAACTGAAATCGTATCTTATCGAAAGCTGACTAGTTTCACAGCAGCGCATGACTACTCTTAACCCTATCTGGCCTGGGCGATTTGGGGTGTTTCGCTATCCCTAATGCTAGAGGGCTGACACTTACCACACTATATCTTTGGGTCAGGCTCTACAAGAAAATGTAAAAAAAATCCGCCGCCATGATGAAAGTGCCCCCCCCCCCCAGGCCAGGTAGGGTTAAAATTCTATATATTGTAGGTGCGACGCCGAAAATAATAATACCAAATGGTTCCTTTAGGAATAGAACAAGCCTCGTGGGTCTTTATTCCATCCAATATGTTTATTATTTGCATACTATTAACACTACCAAGCCTGGGAGGGCCCTTATTCGCAATCCTCCTCGTACCAAACTTTCTGCGATATCATTTTGAATCTATTTGCATAGCCCCTCGAGCAGGGGGTCATGGGAAAATTCAAGATGGCGCCCACGTGGGATACCAGTTGTTTTTGTCATTTTTCTTTAAAATTTCAGCTTTTCCGCGAAGAAAAGTCGTTAAAGTCTATTTTATTTCAGATCAGATTAATATTTAGTAATCTATCATGCTTTTTTTATAGAGAAATTACATGAATAGAAAATTTGAAAACGTCTTTTTGAAAAGGACATCACTGTGACGTCATCATAGGAGCCATGTTGATTTTTTTTTACATTTTCTGGTAGAGCTTGACCTAAGGGTATAGTGTGGTAAGTCTATCTTAAGGGATAAAAAAATAATTAGGGGAGGAGCGAAATCCCTCCCCCCCTCCCCCCTCCACGTCCCCTCCCCCCCTCCCCCCTCCACGTCCCCTCCCCCCCCCCAGGCCTGGACAGGTCATAAAAAACCCAGGCAGATAGGGTTAAATGCCAATATATATATATGCTTACTGTATCAAGCAATCAATGACGCAATGTTACAATGATGCGAGAGTACGATGCTTCGATGTTACGAGGGTATTCTCATGCGATGTTACAATGATGCGGTGATGCGCTCTGTAAACTTGGGGCTATAATATCAAAAATCAAGTCTCTCATATGTTGACACATATTATTCGATGGGTTACTAGAACATAGTTCGAAGCTCAACATTAACAGTCAGATCGCAGAGTGAGTAGTAGTAGCAATACGGACTAAATGTCAAGATACTACCTATTTGGTTGATTTTGTTTTAAGGGCACTGATGAAATACATGTAGCAGCTCTATTCGCAATATGTAAAACTGTTTTCATAATTAATCAGCTCTAATTTCTTGATTTTCCACACGATTTTGAAAATGATCCTGTTATTTCAAAATCGCACAGGGCCCCGCTGTCAAAATTGGGGGTACCCGACTTCTGAGCGAAATAGAAAATAAAAACGACAGGCACTATCCCAATTTTTCTTATTCTTTTGTGTACCAGACTTCAATACATTTAGAAATGAAAATCAGTTATATCCATTAGATTTAGGTAATTAACTATTCAAATTTGTGTTCGTAAATGGGAAATGTAACTGGTTCCTTTGACCTGTCAGTATCTAGCAAAGGGGAAAGGGGTATTTAAGTTGTTAAAACTTGTCCCCAAGTCCCGTTGTTCATAAAACAATAAAATAAGTTCAAACTAGCTACTAGCAAAAGGTTATCACTTACGCGTGAGACTCTTGTCACAGGAGCGAGTCTCGCAAGACAGGAATGATTTCCCACTTCAGTTTCCAATTCAGCATCAAACAACCAATTACTGGTTTATTGCAGATGAAATGTTGCTGGACTTCCATGAAAAAGGCGAAGTTGAAACGCCAGATGCTTTATTGTCTCGCGTTTTGAAATAAATACTCAGCAATATCCTGTCTGTAGATATTAACAGATCAAGAGATCCCATATACACAGCTGTGACCGAGGCTTAACCGAGGACGTCATCCGAACGCATGGTACGATCAAAGGTGGGCACTTCTACAGGTAAAATGAAATGCGAAATTTCCATTGATCGGAAAGACGAACCGGAGAATCCACTCACGTTAATCGACGCGCAAATGGCCTATTTACAATTTATATACAGTATACTGTGGCCATGGCAACAGATTGATCCAAAGTTCGACAATATACAATGTAGGCAAATCGCTGGCAGCTGCTAGAATCTGAATGTCGTAAGCTTAACCCTAGCTGGCCTGGGTATTTGGGACCTGTTCAGGCCTGGAGAGGAGCCATTTCGTTTCCCCTGCCCCAGCCCCTAAATATTTTTCTTATCCCTTGAGATAGGGACCTGAAACTTACCAGAAAAGGTAAAAAAAAAACCCCAATGCCTCTTCAAAGCAGGCATTTTTTGGTCGATTTTTCGGTCAGATTCTTCTAATTCTTTATTTATATGTGTTTTCATTGCAAAAACTGCATGATAAATTAGTAAATAATATTCTGATGTGAATAGATTTTGCCCAATTTTTCTGAAAGAAGGCAGGAATTGTGAAGAAAAATGACGAAAAGATCGCTTTTCTTGTAACCACATGCCCGTCATTTTTATCCTTTACTCCGGGGTTATGCAAATAGGCTCAAAATGACCCCAATATGATAAAAGGATGATCGGTTTTCATGTTTTTGTCCTTCCGGAGATATTTTTGTTTTGAATCTGCGCCAAACACGACACATGCTAATTTTACTGCGCACTTACGTCACCCTAGTACCCTAGCCTGATGTAAGCTTGTAGACTTCTACTTCATCTGCTTCTGGTATTAACTATCGAAAATGTTTGACCCATGATTACGTCAGTATCAGCCGAGTAAACAGGTTGGTGTTGCAGGCGTATTGATGTGAAATGAACATGGAAGAATGAGAAATAATCATGAGAATTAACAGAATAATGCATTATTCCCATGGGAATTGTGTTCATGAGGATTAGATCCACCCTACTTGCAGGACGAACACATGTGTTGGTGCTGTCCGCCTATCCATTTTACTGTAAGGCCCCAAAAGTCGTGTTTCTTGTCAAAGATGAAGTGACGGCATGGTGCGCATGCGCAGTCGAGGAGTGGTAGAATTGGGGGAGGGGGCGGGGCGCAGGGACGTGTTTGGGTGATAGATTGGCATATTCGGATGCGTAACGGGTAAAAGTCAACAGTATTTAGATGATCCTTGGACCATCCTTGCTCCGAATGGTTCGTGTAGGGCGTCGCCTTGAAGATCTCGATGTGCAGACTACGACTGGGGTGGTGACGTTGAACTCACCATGGTGCGCGTGCTTCCACCTACTTCCACTGGTGATTTTTGGTTTTTTGGTGTAAGTATGTCATCGTTAGTGGTATAAGAAACACCGATCTCTTTTTGGAGGGAAATGTGGGTTGTAAATTCCGTGGAAATGGGGTGAGATGACCATTGACCTTTGATCGCGGACCCTCGAGGTCACATCTGGACCCATGAATTGCAGGTGGATGCATAACTGGAACATCTCGCCAAACAGACACCGGAAATTTCGCCTAAAAGTCCAAATGTTCTATCATCATGTTCTTGGGGAATAAAAGACATGGTTATGGAGGTTCTATCGATTGAGCTTACGCTGTAACATATGACTGGAGAGATCTCAGTGCCGTGGTGTGAATTTAGTCGGTGACGTCGTCGTGCCCCTGTGCACTCGCTAGGGACGTCTATTTCGGGCGTTTTAGGCCACAGGTGGCCCACCTTTGCTCTAACTGGACCACGAGGGATGAAGTCTTGGAACTCTTGTGTTGTAGCTTAAGACTGGAGTGGATTTTACTGGAACTGACGTCAAGGTACGCATAAACAGCATTAGAGAATGATGGCATTTTTCGGAGCACGCATGGGCGTGTTTGAACGATAGATGTGTCATATTTGCATCCTTGCATGTTGTCGTCTTGAAGATCTCGTGGTGTACAGTAGGCTGGCTTGTTTGTTTTTTTTTACCGAAAGTGAAGCAGCAAAGGAGCAGTAGAGAAAGATGGTAATTTGGGGGTACACAAAGGCGTAGTTAGACATCTATAATCTAGATTGGCCGCGCTCGTCTTGGAACTCTCGGATAAACGGCTGCAGACTATGATTGACTTGTTTTTTACCGGAAGTGTGAATGTGCAGTCGAAGAGAAAAAGAGAAAGATTGTATTTTGGGAGTGTACAGGGGCGTGCTTGTGCGGGGAACAGATGATCCTGGGCCCAGTGAGCCGTGTAGTGTCGTCTTGAAGTCCTCGTGGTGTAGACTACGAACGGCGTAGTATTTACCGGAAGTAATGACGCATGATGCTCATGCGCATTCGAGGAGCAGTAGAGAAAGATATCATTCTGGGGGCACGCATAGGTGAGTTTGGATCACAGATAGGGAACCCTTGCTCTAAATGGACCAACCAATGTCTCGTATTGGGGACTAGGCGTCTATATACCCCTATATAATAGCTCACAGCGCCGGGTATGCGGACCTTGGACGTTGGAGTGGACCTTAGACGGGAATCAGAGCAGAGCATTGAGAGAAATTACATCAATCAGAAGTACAGAAAGCACAATGTCGCTTGAATGCATACTTGAGACACAAATGGGACGTTCTACCGGGAACATCATGGTTTCACCCAACGAGATTCAGCCATGCACCATATGGTTTTATGGGTAGGACATTATGGGCCTGTCTAGTATGGTAGAGTTACCTCCACTGTATACATGGTATAATACAGGGTACAGAATAAATGAGTGAGCGAGTGAGTGAATGAGTCAGTGAATTAGGTAAGAATAAGTGAGTGATCCGTGCCCAAAGCCGGCTTCATGCAGTGGCGCTCTAATGATGGGGAGACAACCCCCCTACACACACAATCACACACACCAACTTGCACCATCTACCTAATGTATTAAAGTCTTGACGCAATAACCGAGAGAAAAAGGGATGAAGAACAACAAGAAGCAAAATGTGTGTTACACATTTTATCATATCATAAAACTGCACTCCAGTTTCATCCAACATGCTCGCTCTTGTCCGTTAGACGCATCATCGGTGCGCATCTGCATCATCTTCCCGTACTCACGTATATTCTTCTAGTGTCGCATCATATCCTAATGTTTGGCGAACGTATATGTTCGCAATTAAAGTAAGTATATCATCCATTTAGATGGTTAGACGTTGAATGTGAACGTCTTTCGGCTGTGGCCCTTTTATGGACGAAACAGAGTAACGCCCGCCAACGTCTATCTTAACGTTTCAACGGTATAGTGAGATAACTCAAAAGCTCTGCTTGGTCGAAATGATCAAATGATATCCCATTCGGGGAGCAGCGGTCCCCCATAATACATTGCACTAAACAGGATCCGATCAAGTTCACCAGGCGTAAAAAATGTAAAAACTATTGTTGTTGCTTCGACACATCTCTTCTCTGAAAATATATTTCATGCAGTATGCGAACACATTAAAATAGTAAACGAACGCCGGCTTCACGGAAAAGGACGTGACTGCGAGAGTGTTGAAAATTGGGGTCTTCATAAACCCAGAGCCGGAACCTGTCCAGCGAGAGCGGAACGAGATTTGCAATGGAATTTACACTAATTCAACGTAACATAGAGACGATTGTCAACGCCTGTCATTGCGCTTCAACGCTTGTCTCAACGCCTTAGCATCCGTCTGAACGCCTTAGCGCCCTATCGTAACACCATAACCATTTACCTACACGATTTTCGTCAGATTTTAATGATTTTTCCGCACAGCCAAGAGGCATAAATTTGGCAGGACAAAATTTACTCCATGACCCGATCACTGTGTAGACGAATCCAGCCATCGATCCGTATATGCTTGTTTGCAATACTGCCAATGCTAAACAGGATGATATTAGTTATTAAGAAGGCAAGATGACTTGTGATGTAGTCCCTATTATAAAATTTGAAAATGAAATTTTGAGGTAAAACCTGCAGCTTGTAGGCTATATGTTGCCCCACGGTACAGGCGGTACGACCGGGCGAGTGAACATGCGTGAGATGACATCTATCAACGATCTCAGACAGGATGACTAACAGCAATCGTACATACACATGCGTCCCGAAAATCAGAAAATCAACCATAGCCTTCTACTAAGTTGTTCTCACTAGAAATGAAGATACATCCTACGCATGGCTGAAGAGACATAGGGATGGACCTGAGCCAACACATGGCCGATGATGCGTCGGACAAGAGCGAACATGACCGCAGATTCTCGAATGGCGGCTTCTGACTGGACAAGAGAGCACGCGGCCGATGAGACGAGACCCACAAACCCAACTACACAAGAACATGGCGATTCATAGGTGTAATGTCCGCCATTACGAATTTTTGGCGAAATTTCCTATAAAATCCGGTTTTTCCCGTTCAAAATCCGTTCAAGTCTTACATTTGCATCCACCCGCATGTCATGTCCCCGGAAGTGACCTCGAGCATCCTAGGTCAAAGGTCAATGGTCAACCCACTCTCATTTTTAGCGCATTTACACGGCCCCGTCACAAATACTAGGGAATCGGTGTTTCTTATACTACTAGCGTTTTAACAGTTTGCTTTCCGACTGCCTGTCTGTCTGTCTCTCATTCTGTCATCAGTGTTCCGTACTGGCCCTCTGCAATATACCAAGAAAAATGTATATTACTGTAAATGATCGTGACAAAGCATCTATACCCCTACTAACAGCCAAAAGATTTAAAATCCACATATTGATCTTGTTTTGGGAAATATGAGTGAAAATAAGACGACTTAACCGCAACAATGAAACCGGGGCAACATGTTGACTTCATCGATTGGCTGTAAATCTCAACCACATATCGCACATACCTGTAGCCGTACAAGAAAACATTTGAAATATATGGTACTTCTACAATCTATCCTTCTGGGAGCACTTTTGGTGAGTATTTAATATGATCATGATAGAAATGTCCTTCATAGTGAAACCCACTCAGGATCTGTTCATACAAGCTAAGTTCTCTTTAGTTAGCTATGCAGAACTTATCAAGCTATAAACACATGGGCAATTGTTGTTTATCAGAATATTTAGTTATATCCAATCTTCATGGCTGGTTAAATGCCGTCACGTTGAACGCCTATGTATTTCGGGTTTCTAACAACACTTGAGTGAAATTTCACTCGGGTAAGAGTGTAAAGTAATCCCACTCAAGTACTCGATAGAACAATTTCACTCGGGTAAGAGTGTAAAGTAATCCCACTCAAGTACTTGATAGAACAATTTCACTCGGGTAAGAGTGTAAAGTAATCCCACTCAAGTACTCAATAGAACAATTTCACTCCAGTCTCACGTTCACCTGAGTGGAACCAACGTCACTCAACTTGAGTGAGTTTTCAACAAAAATTTGAGTGAAATTTGAGTAAATTGTACCGATCTTGAGCGGAATGAGTTTACACTCTTACTTGAGTGAAATTTTAACTCAAGGTTTTTCAGAGAGTTTTTCGTCTTGAACATTCATTCCACTTTAATCTCTAATCATTCCTAGCTTTCAATACTGATCATTTCATTTGCAGATACTGATAGGGGATGATGGTGGAAAGACGAAAGTTCCACGAAAACATTAGGCAATGTTGGCCATAGATTATGAAAAAAATATAACGAAGAACATTGTGTATAATCTTGAATGCGTCCATGCTGTATTGCGCCCGTAATGGAAATGATAGGCTGTAGTGTTGATGAAATGATAGGCTGTAGTGTTGATGAAATGATAGGCTGTAGTGTTGATGAAATGATAGGCTGTAGTGTTGATGAAATGATAGGCTGTAGTGTTGATGAAATGATAGGCTGTAGTGTTGATGAAATGATAGGCTGTAGTGTTGATGAAATGATAGGCTGTAGTGTTGATGAAATGATAGGCTGTAGTGTTGATGAAATGATAGGCTGTAGTGTTGATGAAATGATAGGCTGTAGTGTTGATGAAATGATAGGCTGTAGTGTTGATGAAATGATAGGCTGTAGTGTTGATGAAATGATAGGCTGTAGTGTTGATGAAATGATAGGCTGTAGTGTTGATGAAATGATAGGCTGTAGTGTTGATGAAATGATAGGCTGTAGTGTTGATGAAATGATAGGCTGTAGTGTTGATGAAATGATAGGCTGTAGTGTTGATGAAATGATAGGCTGTAGTGTTGATGAAATGATAGGCTGTAGTGTTGATGAAATGATAGGCTGTAGTGTTGATGAAATGATAGGCTGTAGTGTTGATGAAATGATAGGCTGTAGTGTTGATGAAATGATAGGCTGTAGTGTTGATGAAATGATAGGCTCTACTTGCACTGAATAGGACGCGCTCTAGAGTAGCATATATTCGCATCGGTAATGATATTTCCTTTTGCCTCTCTAAACCGTATCTCATGGGTGCCAAAACCTCACTAAACCGTGCCAGGTCCTTTGGAGAATGCTAGTAAGACAATTCATTGAGAAATGCCCTATCTCCGTATCATACTTACTCGTATATGTGTCATCACGCACGTACACTGAGAGAATAAGGTGGTCATAATGACCACTTTTAGGTGGTTCTGTGCCATGACCACCGAGTGCCCCCCCTGACCACTATTGCAGTAATAATTTACTACTTCGGTGATAAATATGACCACCTGTAATGGGAGATTACTCTATTCATCATTAATTTCAATAAAAAATCATGCTTTGTTATATTATATTAGTTCATCGTTAAGGTAATATTTGTTTCACCTCATTTGCATGTTGGCAAAGGTAATCTGTGACTGTTTCGTCGTGATAATTCGGACTAAAATTCTAGTTTGACCCAGGAGATGGTCGAGTTGACCCAGTTTTTTTACCTTTGGTGTGGTCACATTGACCATCAAGGTGGTCAGCAGGACCACTTAGGGTAACGCCTTAGGTACAATTCTGGACCACCTAAAAGTGGTCATTTTGACAACCTTATTTCTCTCAGTGAATCAACATCATCCTATCGGTCAAAAATACCATGGATGAGATATTTCGTTATTCCCAAGCTACCGCCTAATCGTCATCATCAGTATCCAACTGTTCCAATATTTTTGGTATTACACACAAATTATATAGTGCTGGATGTGTGCATCACGTTTGTAATTCGATCCAAAGACCCCCAGGGTATGGCGTAAGATCGCAGACGGTTAATACAAGCGCCTAAGATATCTATATCGTATTATTTTAGTGCTCCCTGCCTTTGCTTGGAAGAACCCTGGAGTTCCAACCAGAAGACTACCCGCAAACGTGTCACGTAAGTTATTTGCTTTTCTTGTCAAAATGAATCGTATCCAATTACACAATAAAGTCGGTGAAAACATCGATAAACAGAGGATTATTGCTCAGCAGAGTGTTACCACAGCGGGGAAGAGTGATAACTCAGCTGAGTAATAACACAGCGGAGTAGAGTGATAACTTAGCTGAGTGATAACACAATAGATGGATATCTCAACAGAGTGATAATACAGCGGAACAGAGTGATAACTTAGCGGAGTGATAACACAGCGGAGTTATGACACAGAGAAGTGATAACATTGCGGAGAACACATGTATGTCTTCTACGTGATAGTTCAGGTGTGAAAGGAACACGTCATATATACAAAATTTAGTGCTCTCACTGGTACTATTCCATATGAGACACTGCACCTCACTAATCTCAATTCGCGTGTAGTGGAGAAAGGGGGGTTTTGAGACACGCGAGAAAGAGCAAGGGAGCAGAAGCAGTGACGAGTCAACTCTTGACCTGCTGAACTATTAACCTCGTGAACTTTTGACCACGTGAACGTTTCACCATGTAATTATTTACCATGTAAACTTTCAACTGCCGGTGCTGTGTTTCATTTATCCGTCGTCATTTCAGTTTGAGTCGACGTCGACAGCTTTTCGGTGTGAGCGGTATATCGACCACAGACTGCAGCTATTGTTTCGTATGAGCATGCATGAGAGATATTAGTCTCTGAGTGAAAACACGCAGTCGTCACGTGTTCGGTTTAACAGCTTCTAATCGTATAATCTAGAACATTCTATGTTCATAGTTTATCGAATCAATACAATGAAAAGTGCTTAGTGCTTAGTGCATAATGTATGTATGATGCATATATGTGTAGTGTGTAATCCATGGAGAGTATCAGTTGAGCGGGTTCTTTCGCACTCTATTCGAATAACCAGTCGGTCGTATTGAGTCAGCTGTGTTAGGGAGCTTATTGAATTGGGCCATGCTAGGAACTGGCATAAGGCATTCCAAACAGAGAGGCATGGTGACCCGAGTTGGAGCTCCTAGGAACTCCATGTCATACTTTTTGGAACTCGTCAAACAAAGGATGGCTCACGCAATACCATGCCATGGCATGAGGAACTCTAATCCGTCCAGATCAGAACACCAAACTGGGCACAGTGTATCCCATTTGGATACCCGGCATATGCCATCCTTATCAAGGAAATCATGCCCTTATACCAAGAAGCTCCCTTAGAAATATTCCCATTCTCTCTTTGTGTGATACTTTATCTTCTGTATAGTCGACGAGTATCAACAAACGTTCGACGTTAATTAACCATCTTCAAATGTAGCGTCCGTAACTGATTTTATCTTGATGCTAAATTCATGACATCTGTAAGCATATCGCATTACATATCGTTAGAGTTGGGATAATTCGCGCAACACCCGAAACATCTGTGAAGCACCCTTTCACCTGGCAATGCCAAATGTGGAAGATAACATTTAACAATAGACATTCGTTGGAATTAAAATTATCCTTATATGTTTTATACTGACTTTCCTGCATGAAATAGGACACCAGACAACTTTTCACTCTTCCGACCTTAATATTAGACATGCAATTGTTTAAAGTTCCATAACAACCTGTGTAAAAGGCTTGCACGTAATAATACTGCTATTTTTGTGACGCGTAAACTCTTTTGCCTACATTCCATCACTCATAAAAGAGAGGTGCTGAAAACCTACCCCAGAAGCAAAGTAAATACTGTCTTCACCGCTTTTCGGCAGTTGTCGTTCGCATCCCGCTGTGTGTGAACGCTTTGACCCACGTGCGATGTTGTCGTGATTCAATAAGTGGTGATGAATCTTCTACAGTGTAGTTCGGTCCTGATGTTAACTTCCTCTTCTAATGGAAAGTGAAGAACACAATTGCCGTAAATTCAAAATGTCAGCGGTCGTCTGCTCTGATCTGTTGATGCATGTAGCAGGGGAAGTAACTCAGCCTAAGATTGTACTTCTGATATGTTCTTCTGTTTCCAGGGAGTCAGCTGTCGGGACGGGTGGCTGTGTGAGCCTGTGGAACTCCCAAACTGTGAGATCTCTTTCGTACGGAACCAGTTCTGTGACCCGACACCCGTTTGTTTACGTGAGTATATATTTTAAAAGGTGACTGAACGTTTAGAAACGTACAGGCCTATATATACTCAAGATAATAAAGATTGTGTAATTATGTCCGTACCATATTCAAGGGCATCGTTATGGGGGAGGCGGGGTCATTTGGGGCGAACGACCCCCTCCCAGCACCAAGCTCTATACTATTTTTCTATGTTGGACAACACAGAAGGTTGTCTCTAATAAGTAAGCATAGGATACGACCCCCTCTCAAGAAATCCTGGCGACGCCCATGGTATTATATATATTCCAGAAGAAGGATCAAGAGTGCGCTCTCACGATTTCAATTGAAAAATTTGTCAGTTTTCAGAAATTCTTTTTCACAATTGCTTTGAGCATACTTGTTTGTACAAAAGTCCTTTGAAAGTATGGGAAGTTGAATATAGCGCAGGAGAGTTGTATATGGTGGCCGATAAGGGACATCGCTGCATTGTCTCAGGCATATGGTTTGGTAACACGAAGGCAGGATGCAAAGGCACGAAGCCAGGATGCGAAGTGCGAACGCAGGATCCATGCGAAGTCGCGAAGGCAGGATGCGAAGTGGCGAAGTGGCGAAGCCAAGATGCAAAGCGCGAAGTTATCCTGATTTCGCCACTTCGCATCCTGCCTTCGCACCCTGGCTTCCCGTTTCGCACACTGGCTTCGCCACTTCGCATCCCGCCATCGCGACTTCGCATCCTGACTTCGCGCTTCGCATCCTGCCTTCGCATCCTGACTTCGCGCTTCGCTTCCAGTCTTTGCATTGCTTTGTTTTGATTTCGCATCCTGACTTCGCGCTTCGTATCCTGGCTTCGCCACTTCGCATCCTGCCTTCGCGACTTCGAATCCTGACATCGCGCCTTCGCATCCTGCCTACGTGTAACCAAACCACATGGATGAGACAATGCAGCGATGTCCCTTATTGGCCACCATAGTTGTACACTAATTTTCCGGTATAATACCGAGAGCTTCTGGTTGCCTTTTCACATAAAATGACACTCATCGTGAGTACAACCTGCATTCTCCTCCATGTGGGTGCTCGAATGTTGTAAAACTACCACACCACGAAGAACGCAGGGGCCTTGGGAGAGACTGTTCGATTCGGCGTAGAACAAAAAGACATGATTTCCTTATAGAAATTAGTATGATTGAAAATTCCATAAAGAGGTTCGGGGGTTTTTTGGGCAACAGTTTCATCGTTGACCCATTTCATACGTTGAAATGACAATGAGTAGGCCAAAAGCTTGTCCAACTGTCTCGCTTGATGCATGTTTCGCTATCAATCATTGCACTGTAGTTCATGATCAGGCGTCTTGACTCTCTAATATGAGCATGCCACACAAACAATGTAAGTTATGCTCAGTTGCACGATGGTGATTGTGAATCAGTCACGAGCCATGCCCTGTATGGCGAAATTCGGCCATAAGCCAATCAGAAGAGACTAATATAACTTGAACACATATAATGGATTCGACAATTCATTGGTCTATAATATAAAAATGCAAAAATAACAAGTTTTCCAAAATTTCATCGGTGTCGTACTAATAAGTCAAATTATTCTATATCTATTCACAGCGGCCCCAAAAGCAGGTGCTTGTCCGATTTATTCGTGACGCGGGGACGTCACAAAAATGTTGTCCGACCGAAAACTGCGGGAAAATCTGCTTGGATGCCGTCTACAGTAACGCCTTCTTCATGTTTCTGAGTCAACTCTTCAACTGACAGCCTCTGGATATTACACAAGAGCATCTGCGCTGCCAATATTTTGTCACTAAACTGCGACCGGGATGTTCTGTATTAACATGATTTTCTCGCGACACCCTGTTTCGGAGGGATGGATTTCCCTGTGTGATTTGCCAAATGGATAGTTGGGAGATTCCGACATCCTGATATTCTATTTCACGCTCCATTGATCACCGTACGCTCAGCCTGAATGCCCTGGGGTAGTAGTTGTCGTAGTTTCCCCTATATGCTGATATATCGGAAAGCACAGTAGTAAAGAAAGTGGTTTTTTGCACTTTCTCTACTACTAAGCGCACGAGTTGCCATCCCTCATACATACTTCCAACTATAACATGTATAATTTGTCTCGATTTACAATAATATTAATCCATCTCTAAATAGGATACACTCATTTAAAAAATATTCGCCTAATGTCATCCGGTTTAGTCACTGAGTTGAAAACTTCTCTCCATATATTAGCATGCATGGGGAGAGCTATAACGAGTACTATACAAAAGCAACCCAGACTGTGTTAGATTGCATAATATGATAAGGAACATGAATCAGCAATATGATAGGGTATCCTGACCTCTCGATTGGTATTTCAATGTTCTCTAGCTGAAGCTTTCTCCAACAGAGGGTTGATCTTTTTCTCTTAAGTGTGAGAGAGATTCACTATACATGAGAGATCTAATTATATAATTTTGGTCGATTTTATGCTTATCAATAAAAGTACGGCGCTCCACGTACACATACTGGAACATCATGAATTACGAGAGCAAAATATACTTCTTTAAACGCTGATTTGTTGTTGTTGTTTTTTTTAGTTATAATTTATTTGATTTCTGTTCCAATAGTTCTTGCATGCAATTTATCTTACGTA
This sequence comes from Hanleya hanleyi, assembly GCA_036873755.1. Taxonomy (NCBI): domain Eukaryota; kingdom Metazoa; phylum Mollusca; class Polyplacophora; order Lepidopleurida; family Hanleyidae; genus Hanleya; species Hanleya hanleyi. The sequence goes on from JAVTVY010031232.1 coordinate 91,194, forward strand.
TTGTTAGTATTCGATTGAAGGGAGACTACTCTACACTGTGCACCAGTTTTCCGGATTACTCCCTTTGCTACCTCGGTATGCCGATTGAATATGAAAAGTAGAACAAAAATTAAAAGTACAAAGTTGGAAAGCTTGATACCGCTCCCATATTTAAGCTTCTCATGTCGCAAAATTAAGAACAAAAAGCTGGAACGTTCGATATGGCTATGTCATGTAGGCATAAAAGCACGACAATTTGTCGAAATTGGTCCCGTTTCCCAACTTCCAACATTGGGATTTTACCACATACGGTTTCATTTTCGGTCAAATGTATTTTCCTTTAAATGGGATGGTTACCAATTTGTTGTGATTCTGATGGGAGTCTGGTTATTATTTATATCTTGGAGAATTAAATGTGATGGGGAATTTCTTCAAACTTCATCAGTCTCACGTTGGGCTATTTCCGTATTGGCGGAACGAGCCTCTCACATAGAACGCACAAATCCCTACACCGGTGGAGCGTATGACGATCACGCAGTGAGCCGGCTACGAAATAGTGCCTTTGATAATCGAGAGATCCGGGCGCATTTTATTGTGAAATTCAGTTAATTTTAACCAAACGAACATAATTCATTCAAATTATACAAAACCTTTTCTATGTTTAGTTGAATAATAGCAATCTATCCCCAGAACTCAGCAACTGGGCTAATTTCCGCCAATACTGAAATAGACGATTGCGAGATTGGTTCCACCGAAATTTAATTGTGCGCATGATAATATAAGATTCTTTATTGTACTGAGCATCCCATTTGGGACAGAGTACAAAACACATAAAAAGTAGAACAAATAAGACAGTAAACAAACTTGTGCGACGTTTCCTTTTTCGCTCCCAGAAATCCACTTTTTTCAGTTTTCGCAGCAAAAGTGAGTTCTGGGGCTAGATTGCAAACTTTATTTGAAATAAATCCATCCAATCATGCCGATCTCTCGTAGTATATAGTTGTACCTCACAAGATCCCAAAACATCCGGTTTATATCACAGCAAATTCATTTCACAATTTAACTTCGTAAAGGAAATGGTACGATAATACGGGATTTTGGCCTGTACGTGGTGAGGTTGAAATCGATCAACTTAAAATGTTCTAAAAATAATACTTTTTTTAATGTAACGACAAGAGAAAATGTATGTACACAATATGTGATGTTCTAGCTCGATTGCGTTATGATTATAGATTTGACATGAAATTCAAATCCACAGCATGTGCTATTTCGTCAAAAAAGGATCTAAATCGAGTCATATAAACACACATTTAGACACGAAGGACCAATAGACCAAAACACAATTTTAACCCGGTGATGTGCGGTGCATAATATCTCCACTGCTGGAAAATCGTTTTGGTCAATTTCGGGGAAGCAAAAATCAAGGGAAGTAATCCAGTTGCCCTTAGTAGTAGAGAAAGAACAAACCAAGTATATTTGCCCTATGGCCTTTGTGAAGTGTTTTATAGGAACGTCTTAACGCCCTATCTGGACGCCTTAACGCCCTATCTTAACGCCTTAACGCCTTACTGTAACACCTTAACGCCCTATCTTTACACCTTAATGCATTATCCTATATAACGCCATCCCTTCATTTATCCTTTGCGCGAGATTGCTTCACGCTATTATGTAATACTAACGCATCGACAAGTTGTATGTATCAATCTATTTACACCACAGAATAAAACAAGTCGAGACTTGGTGTTGGTGGTTCCTGATGTCGTCATCGCTCTTCGCCGGGACATTGTACGGAGGTTTTGCTGGGAAAACCCTTGTTTTGTCGGCCATCGCTCTATTTGTCAGGATAAATTTTTGTGGAAAATTCCAAGGAAAACCCCTCTTCCGTTTACAGATCACTTGGGAGTAGTAGAGAAAGGGGAGATTCGGAGGTGTAATAGAGGGCGTTTGGGGGAGACGAGGGCCTTGTTCCATCTGGATACCTGATAGAGTTACCTGTGTGTGCGCGAGTGGAAGAGGAGGAGGAGGAGGAGGAGGAGGAGGAGGAGGAATGGGGTTGAGTGAGTGAGTGAGTGAGTGGTTGTGGTGTGTGGTGGTGATGGTGGTGGTGGTGGATGTTTGTGATGGTGGTGATGTCGTTGCTGAGCGCTCATCTTAACGCAATGACGCCCTAACGCCCACAATGTCTTGTCGCCATGATGCAGACAGTCGAGAGAAAGAAAGATCAACACGATCACAAGTTTTATATAGTTTATTCTCCCCTCCATCACAAAATACCTAAGCTGGATGAGTCGCGTTGGGTATGTTTACAATTCTCGTAGGTTTTTGTCCAATCAGAAACCACCATTTCATGTTGTATCTGTCATATTCGTTCTTATCTTTTATTTGTATTCTCGGATGTTCTTGTCCAATCAGAAGCCGCCATTTGGTGTTGCTTCAACCTTCGACCTTGTTCGCTTTTGTCCGTTGGATGTATCCCTAATCATTTGAACGTCAGCTGTGCACGTCTTTGGAATACGCTTGCTTTTATGAACGTAACACAGTAACGCCTGCCAACGCCTAGCTTAACGCTTCAACGCCGCGGTGATTTAGAGTGAAAGCTCATGTGATGTGAAATAAAATAGTTATCCGTGACGTCACCGGAAGTGACCTTTGACGCGGAAGTCACGTCACCAGAGGTGACGTCATGGTGACTTCACTCCACAGCCTCAATCCTCAGCCGCATTTTTAATGATGAATTTAGCCTTCATATACTACTCAGATCATCGGCGTGGTGACGCTGACAAAAAGATAAAGTGTTTGACGAAGTTACGCGACAGTTGAACTGACAAAATAGCGATGGTCTGACGAAGTTTCGCAGTTACGCAGAGGACTGAAGAAACCGTGTGATGGAAATGGTGCATCTAGAGGATGTATGTATCGTTGGACTTATGAGCAGTTACTCTATAACAAAGAAAGTGTACAAACAACACAAATGGTCAAGTTACGTTGTTACGCTGAATAAAAGGAATACTCTATGTATGAAGATACGCAGAGAAAGAGAAAGGGAAGGGGAGAATTAGATTTAACGTCGCGTTCAGCAATACGTCAGCTTTATAGCGACGGATCTGATAGAAATGTGCCATCACCGTGGTTACGCAGTGACGCTGAGGGTGAACATATGTGTAACGTCAGTCACTCATACATTGCTCATTGACTGTATATCATTTCTTGGTTTAACAAATATAGTGATATACACATTACTCTGATTCTCTATAGCATTGTTCACTGAAACTGTAGCATTGATAGGTTCGACAGATAGTGTTTCACGGATTAAATCTTCATTCAATCTCTAACATTGTTCACCGACTCAATAGTATTTCTCGGTTTAACAGATACAGTACACTGAAAAAAACTGTCTTGTTTTAACACAATTTTTTGCTAAATCGCTTCAACACAAAATGTTTTGTTGAAATCAACATAGTTTTGTTCAACTTCCTATATCAACACAAAATCGTGTTGAGTTCAACACAAATTGGTGTTATTTTCAACACAATTTTTTTCGCAGTGTAGGCCTACAATACGAATTCTTATAGACTATATCATTTTCAGATAGCTGGAGTTACGCTGACAGAATAAAATGTGGTCATTGCCAGTGTTACGAAATTACACCGAGAAAAAGAGAAAGTATCCATTGCCAGGGTCACGCTAAGAAATAGAGTTCATAGACGGAGTTGCGTAATTACGCAGAGTAAAAATAAATGGTCTATCACTATAAATGAGTGGTTATGCTGAGAAACATGGCAGTGTGACGTCACAGGACCTACGAAGTGGGGTAGGCATTAGGACTCCGACGCGAACTGAACTCTTGAAAATCCCCCTTCCCCAGTTGAAATCCTGCCTATAATAAGATGGGCACTGCCCAAGTCAGAATCAGCAGTGATTTTCATCAAAAATCACAAGAAATTTTCATCAAAAGTAGGTCAGCTCAGAACGTGCTGGTAACAGTCCCCTAATGTATCTTCACGCCAAAAATCAAGGTTCTAATGTCAACGGTTCTCCTTATTTTGCCGACGAAAGTATTCGGATGGACTGACTGACTCACTCACTCACTCACTCACTCATTACCGAACAATTTGCAAATGAGAGCCTAATTCGTAGGAAGTTAGTCTATTGCCTGAGTTACATAGTTAAACTGGTGGGAAATGGGTCTGCTACGTAGGTGTACATGTACTTTGAATAAAATGGAATGATCCATCACCGTAGTTACGCACGAGGCCACGCTGAGAAAAAGAAAAAGGGTCCATCCCTGGAGTTACGCAGTTACGCTGAGAAAAGTTGAACAAGCTCACAGGCACATCTTGGGTAAAGCCCAACTCACACTACGAACACTGTTCAGAACATGTTTTGTCTGCAGTGTGAGGTGCCCAGAAACACGAACATTTTGTTCGAGAGACAAGTTCGGGAAATCAAACATGTTTGATTTTCGGAACATGTTTTCGTCCTCAAAACAGTTTTTTGTCTTCAGTGTGTGGTGATCGCGAACATCTGTCCAAACATTTACCAACAGTTATCCAATCAACTGGCAGCTGTCGGTCATGTGACGAAGCCGCTCTCACGTGACACAACCAAATAGCTCCCATCACATGACCGGCAGCCTCGCTTGTTGATCGCGGCGACTGGTGGGTCAAGAGAAAATGTTCGCAGTGTGAGGTTATCACGAACAAAAACATGAACAAACTGTTCTGTTCTAATACAACAAAATGCTCGTAGTGTGAGTTGGGCTTTAGTGACTGACGCGATCAGTTACATACTTCTTATTTCCGACTTCTGACTTTCGACTTCTGACATTAGACTTCGGACTTTTTTTTCTTTTATAATGCATTACATCTCAAAGTATGAAACATGAAATAACACAATACCATTATTATGGCATATTGTACTTGAAGAGCTGCTTGCATGTACTTCTAACATGTCTAATAAAGCCCAACTCACACTACGAACTTGCTTGATATTGCGAACATGTTTTGCCCTGAAACAAGTTTTTGTCTTCAGTGTGTGGTGATCGCGAACATTTTGCCGAACATTTACCAATAGTTATCCAATCAACTGGCAGCTGTCAGTCATGTGACAAAGCCGCTCTCACATGACACAACAAAATGGCCTCGCTGCTTGATCGCGGTGACTGGCGGTCAAGAGGAAATGTTCGTAGTGTGAGGTGACCACGAACAAAAACACGAACAAACTGTTCTGTTCTAATACAACAAATTGTTCGTAGTGTGAGTTGGGCTTAATCAGATAACCATTGAAGTTTACCTTGAGCTATGTTCTGATTATTAAAATGCAATAACTTCTGATGTACATGGAAATGCCATATGTCACAAGTCAAAGGAGCCGCAATTAACATAATATAATTCCACAATATGATACATGGCAGTGTGACTAACGTCACAGGACCTTCGAAGTAGGGTAGGCATTAGGACTCCGAAGCGCTCTGAGCTCTTGGAAATCCCCTCGCCCCAAGTTGAAATCCTGCCTATATCAAGATGGGCACGGCCCATGTCAGAATCACCAGGGATTTTCATCAAAAATCACCAGAAATTTTCATCAGAATTCGGTCAGCTCAGAACTTCCTCGTAACAATGCCCTAATGCACGTTCGTGCCAAAAATCAAGGTTCTAATGTCAACGGTTCTCCTTAGTTTACCGACGAAAGGATTCGGATGGACTGACTCACTCACTCACTGACTCACTCACTCATTACCGGACAATTTGCAAATGGTAGCCTACTTAGTAGGAACATTACGAATAATATAATTTATTGCGCCCTTTCCACATTAATCCTTGGGCAATGCTGTCTTGTCCCGGTGGCGGCGACAGGTGCACAGCACGTGGGTCACCGCGTGAGCTCCGGTTCCTTCTCGTGATCTCTCCCTTATCTTTATAACATGGAGCGGATTTTTCGTCTATTTACAACTGGTGTAATTCTGATAATATGGATGAAATATCCGAATAAAGGACCAATAAGCTTACATTTATGATAATTTTGGCAACTTCAGAAACCTTTTGAAACCTGTCCAGGCCTGGGGGGAGGCCCCCCCCCCCCTAAATATTCTTCTTCTTGAGCTATAGGGGGCTGAAACTTACAACACTATATACCCTCGGTTCAAGCTCTACCAGAAAATGTACAAAAATTCAAGATGGCCGCTTCGATGACGTCACGTACGGTGACATCATCTTCAAAACAGGCATATTTTGTCGATTTTTCGGTCATACCATGTGCATACCAAATTTGTAGGGACAAATATAAATACCAAATACAAATCCCACACACCGACCCCCACCCCCAAACCCCAACAGCGTGACGGAATTACAAGGTACCCATGTTTTCAGTTCTTCTGAACCTCTGTTATTACTAGTGCATGGTAACATCTGTTTTGGAATGTCCTTTTTCCTAACCCTATTACTAAGAACTTTAGGATAAGAGAAAAAAAGGGAAATACAATTGTTTTCTACCTGGTCTCTTGACATTCGAATACCGCGTGACGGAATTACAGTGAAGTAACCACATTATGAGGACGTGTCGGTTACATATATATTCCATTAAAACTCGAATGTTTCTCATTTCAGGTGATGTTTTATTCGAATCCTGAGCGCCTGGATTACATGATATCTGATTTCTGTCAAGTAAAGTTGCAAATTGATAAATGTGGTTAAGAAAAACTGCGTGACGGAATTACATTTTGGTCTATGTTTTAAGGAGTTGCGATTTTTACTATTTTACGAGTTCCGATTTTATCCGGTCTAACAAATTCTGCGGACAGAGCCAAACACATGAATTCTGTTCGATTGAATGTGAAAGGGCGATAATGACCGGTCAACAACTTGGGCAAAATTGTCCAGGAATGCCCTAACCGAGATTTTGAATTATGTGACGGAATTACATTTTGGTTACAGATTTCGTGGAATTCATGATCAGTGTCTACTACATGTGAAACGCGCATTCTTTAGTTCGGAAAATAAATCGGAATTTTTATAGGCATTTCAGATATTTTTGCTATCTTCCTATTATCAGAAATGTATGAACATTTAGCATAACCAAGAAACATTAATTCCGCGAAATACGGCAAAATCAACTCGCACAATTGTGTACTAGGAGTCGGTCGCCGATTGCAACCCTCCAGGGCCTCCAAGATACAACAGCGGAATCGATGACTGCAGCAAGTCGGTCATGGACTGTACAACTAGGTCAATTCAATAGGTCGGCTCACTGTTCACGCACGTCCATAAATACGCAGAGCAACATATTTCGTATAAAACACGTTTTCGGGGCAAAAACAAAGATATTTTGAGTACCGTTACAGTAAATGGCACCTCTGGCTTGGACACAAATCTGTGAAGTAGATTTTTCAACCGATGGAACCACAGTAAGTCTATTTTTTTATTTTCGATGATTGTTTTAATGTATGGAGTTGTTTTTACCGTGTTCACGTGAACACAGCATGATCGTGGGCCGGCACGTATATTATTCCTTGAAAAGAAAAAGACAATGTCGATTATTCTCAGTATCTGTTTTCAGTGAATATATATTTGTGAAATGAGATTAGCGTCTTAATATATTCGTTATTCGATATTTGTCCTTGTTAAGCAGTATTCAATGATAATACATGTACATGTAATTATGTTCATAATAGTAGTAGAATGCCGGTAAAAATAGACAAGAGTTCTCTCCCCTTGACCGTTGAAGTTTGGCAAAGAGTTAATACCGACGGTCACGGATGTACAAAGGGAAGCAACTTTACCAACGTCACGGCAGAGGGCGTGACTGCTTGGGGGTCAGATCGAAGATTGTTAACATGGTGGATCAAAGGAAATTGACGCAAAACGGTTCCCAGTTCGATAAATGGGCGATCAAAATGAAATTAAAACAGATGTACTGCAGAGTGACTATCCTAACATATTGACAGACACACGAGGCGCTCTTGTTGTATGATGTAAGATATATATTTCTAGTCCAAATGAATTGAAGAATCTGGTATGTTCTTCTGTGACGTCGATCATTCGCTATGACGTTGCAACAATCCATATTGTGATGACGCCACTCGCGATACCATTGTTGGCGGTCCAAATAACAAACGTCACAAGAGAACGTCATAATACAAATGTATCAAAATGTATATATTCGTAGCGTCGTATGGCTGCAGGATAAATCTGACCCCCTCTGCACTCCGCCCTCTACCGGTATGCCAGCAAAGTTGTTCCCCTTTACGTATCCGTGACCGTCGGTATTGCGATAGTGTTATCGTGTAACTGATAAATTCTGTTCTATTATTTTCCATTGGGAGAAACAGATCAATTCTGTTCTATTATTTTCCATTGGGAGACAAACATGATATGTGATAATTATTTCTTCTGGGCCGTACATGTATGTTAAGTCATTGGCTGTCTGTCCAAATGTCTTTGATGTAGGCCTAAATTAAGGTGAGCCATAAATCTCAGATTGCAAAAAAAACAAATAAAAAACAGGAAGTTTCACGACCCATTGGTGTTTAGGCTAATCGTTTAAGTGGAGTCTCGGTATTAAACCATCTCAATTTGTTGTTATTGATAAGTTAAAGAGGTTCCAGACAGTTCGAGAAATAAATGTGATTTTACTATATTTTGACAAGCGGTAACCAGCGTAGATCCTAACACTCGAAATAGCAGATAAAATTATGGGGTCACCGAGGTTATTTTTGCATAATCTTGCATTGCGCATATGGTCACAGTTGCCTGGCCTGTAGGATATTGGATGGTCGATGTCTACGTATAATTATTTCCAATAAATTATGAAAATTAATAAATATAAAAAAAAATTAAATCAATTTTTTTTTTAAATATTTTTTCTACGTGTATTTCTCTTTCATCTTTGGCTCAATTGAAGTCATTCCCTATAATGTCAAGCCGAGTCACTACAGTTTTTAATTATCTACCATACCCTGCCCTCTGACTCTTTTATTCTATGTCATAGAGGGCAGGGTATGGTAGATAATTAAAAACTGTAGTGACTCTGTTTGACATTATAGGGAATGAATTTAATTGAGCCAAAGATGAAAGAGAAGTACACTTAAAAAAAATATTTAAAAAAAAAATGATTTCAATTTTTTTTTTATATTTATTAATTTTCATAATTTATTGGAAATAATTATACGTAGACATCGACCATCCAATATCCTACAGGCCAGGCAACTGTGCATATGGTCTACTTTAATGATTTACCCCTACTCTATTATATGGGATTAGATAGGATTCACATAAAGAATGCCTGTATTTTCATAGAAAGAGTACAGATTTGCTAAGAATTTCTTCAAACTGTCTCAATAGTTTTCTTGATTACGATGAAGCAAAATTACTCGTATTTTGACTAAGTCAGTTTGTGGACGTTCCTTCGTCGTGGTCTAATTGCCGTAAATGTGGACTATCCTTTCCAAAATCCTTCGACAACTCTCTCCGTCACAAATATAATTTTCTTTTTCTATTCGTTTTCATTCAAATGTCCCTATTTTGGTCGACTCACAGAAACTTGCGAAGCGGACGTAAACTTGAATTTATCTTGCGCCTCTTTAACGTATTCACTAGCCTGAGTCACAATTCTATCTCTCATCGTATAAACGTTCCCCATAGAAAAGTTTCACGATTTGATACTCCCGAGTACGAACCGGATGTTTACGGGAAATGGAATGGCGCATTCACTGGACATTTGACACCCAGTGAGATTATGTTCTCTTGTCTTTTACGTTGTTCATCTAATTTCCCACTTGACCGCCCATGCATGAGAACGCTTCATATATTAATTGTATTCGACGTTCCATGTTTCAAAAACAAAGTATTCCATTTTCAGGATAAAGAAAAGGCTACGGTATCTGCATTGGGGGCTTTTCCTCTTGGTGAGTTTTTTTTTATAGCCCATCTGCATTTTCGTATTGTGAACGATTTTGCTGTTTAATCTATTCATTGGTGTTTATATAAATACAAATTTAGACTATTGTCTGAGGTTGATGTGAAATAATTATTTTTCCTAATTTTTGGTGGAATATTCTAATTCTTTTACTTCCAATGTTTATTTTGTGGTGGATAGGGAGTGGGGGGGGGGGGGATCCAACATCCAACGCAAATAGTACGATCTTGTACCGGTATAGTGATTTTTAAAAGTATCTATAAACATTTTCAGTTTGTGATTATATATAGTCTTGTATTCGTGTTCCAGGTTGCGCACTAGCAGGCGCTCTGCAGGCAAAGTCCGCATTTTTATCCAGATTTACCCATAGCGTTGCGGCTTTTGCGGTACTACCTCTCGGTAAGTCTCTTATTTTACACGGTGGGATGTCAAAGCTCATTACGGTATCAGGCCTCAAATATTTCGATCACTTGAAACCACATTTACAAGCCAGTTCCAAAAAATAGTCAGCTCTGATTGTTAGAATCGTTCCAACCTATGTAAACCATGATGGTAAATCAGGGGAATACCATCTAGACATAACGCTATGAAAACTTCGTGCGAAATGTTCGCTGATATTCTGCGAGATCCCATAGTAAGCCGATCACGACTATTTCTGACTTTTCCCTCTGACACTGATTGACGTTTACTTCACGGAGATCAACATCTTCGCGCGGCACAATCTTTTAATATTTTCTACCCCCTATAACAAAGCGAGACTTTTCGGCGGGAGTAAACTCTTTAATCTTCACGGACACTGTCTGGAAATGATGCCATATTTGGATACTGTTTCCCGATAATGTTTATATATTAGTCCACGTGTTACCGTGTGTAATTACTGTCGGCGTGATTTCAACAAGCTAGCCACCTGATTGGCTAACAATAGTAGTTTCAGATTCACATGGGATTTATATAGGGCTGAATTCAGATATAATATTCCGTGATATTATATCTGAGTTTACTGAGATTGGAATCGTTCCTGTTCACTCGCGCACAAGTTAGGCAGTGATTATACGCAGTCCAGGTAAACCAAGATGATATATCAGGGAAATACCATATATAGAGGTGACACTATGAAAAAATCGTGCGAAAGGTTTTCTGATATTCTGCGAGAACTCATTCTGCCCTTCACTTCTATTAATCGCGTGTCCGATAAAGCCGAGGAGTTATATCAGACCTGCATTATGGAGGACGATTCTGTCTTTTTAATTTGACATTGATTGGCGTTTAGTTCACGGATATGAACAACTTTGCACTGGTCGATCTTTTGATATTTCCTTACCGCCGGACAAAACCAGACTTTTTGTGAGAGTAAACTCTTTGAAGGCGCTATGTCAGGACATGTTGCTTTATTTGGATAATGTTTCTCTATACTGTTTACTATATATTGGACCACATGCCCCTGTGTGCAGTTGCAAGGAGCGTCATTCTGTAGCCGTTTCACCCAGCTAACTACCTGATTGGCTAACAGTTGTAGTTTGAATTCGCACGGGATTGATATAGCCTTGGTGTAAGATATAACAATCCGTGATATTATATCTGAGTTTACTGAGATTGTGATTATACGTTATAATTAATATTATAGCGATAGATCTCAATCTCTTGCAATGAACCTTTACAGAATCTCTATGATTGGCTGGAATTTCTCCCAATTTTCCGCACCAGCCAATGAAAATGCCGGATTTCCATTTGAAAATTTGAATCGACCAATCAAGTGTTTGGATTGGAAGATGTCTCATGATACATTGGTGGTCCTATAAAAGTCTATTAAAACAAGATCTATACCAAATATAAGTGATTTAAAGTATTGATAAGAACTCGATTATACCTTGTGTGACGTTTTGGATGTATTTTGGGCATCAGTATTTAAGAAAGTGTCCGATTTTGGAGAACAGATCTGGATTGGCATATCAGCATAATGACTGCCTCACGTTTGCGCGTATGTTTTTATCACTGACTGTACGAGCCATAGTCCATACCATCAGTCTCATAACTTCTGTTTTTTTACACGTGATAATTCTATTTTCCACGCGTGGTAAATCTGTTTTCCGCACGTGGAAAATACAGCCAGTGGTTTGACTGGTATTTACCACTTGTGGATATTTCGACCAATTATTCAAACTGGAAATACCACACGTGGAAATTATTTACCACGTGTGAAAATATCCTCCAATGATAGAACTAGAATACCATGTGTGGAAATTAGTTACCACACGTGGTATTTATCACCCAATCATTGAATTTGGAAATACGACGCGAGGTAAATAATTTCCACACCTGGTATTTCCAGTTATCCACGCGTTGAAATTTTATTTTACCCAGCCAATGAATGAGAGCTTCACAAAGGAAGGTCCGTCAAAAATGGCGGAAATCGACAGTTTGCGGCGACTTTGAAGGCTTCCCAAACATGCTTCAGAAATGAGAGGCAGTATTATTTTTTATCAAATGTATGATTTGTATAATCAAGTCTTACGGTTTTGACAGGATTGAATTCCGAATCTTTGTAGGCTTTTGTTGTCCTCCGCCACGAAGTGGTGGTAGGACTTGGAAATGCTAGCCGTCCGTCCTTCCGTCCGTCCTTCCGTCCGTCCCTCCGTCCGTCCGTCCCTCCGTCCGTCCTTCCGTCCGTCCGTCCGTCCCACATCTTGTGAACGCGATATCTTGAGAAGGTGCTTCACATCAGTTAGACGGCCATTGGTATTGATTTTCACTGAGGTACGTAATCCAAGATGGCCGCCTTAGACCATATTGGATTCTGTGCGTCCCACATCTTGTGAACGCGATATCTCAAGAACAATTTGACCGATTGACTTCAAACTTGAGAAGGTGCTTCACATCAGTTAGACGGCCATTGGTATTGATTTTCACTGAAGTACGTAATCCAAGATGGCCGCCATCGACCATATTGTGATTCTGTTCGTCCCACATCTTGTGAACGCAATATCTCAAGAACATTTCCACCAATCAACTTCAAGCTTGGGAATGTTCTTCACATCAGTCAGACGGCCATTGGTATTGATTTTCACTGAGGTACGTAATCCAAGATGGCTGCCATTGACCATATTGGATTCCATCCGTCCCAGATCTTGTGAACACGATATCTCGAGAACAATTCAACTAATCGACTTCAAACTTGGGAAGGTTCTTCACATCAGTTAGACGGCCATTGGTATTTATTTTCACTGAGGTACGTAATCCAAGATGGCTGCCATTGACCATATTGGATTCTGTCCATCCCACATCTTGTGAACGCGATATCTCAAAAACAAATCAACCAATCGACTTCAAACTAGGGAAGGTTTTTCACATCAGTTAGACGGCCATTGGTATTGGTTTTCACTGAGGTACATAATCCAAGATGGCTGCCATTGACCATATTGGATTCTGTCCATCCCACATCTTGTGAACGCGATATCGCGAGAACAGTTCGACCAATCGACTTCAAACTTGAGAATGTGCTTCACATCAATTAGACGGCCATTGGTATTGATTTTCACTGAGGTACAAATCCAAGATGGCTGCCATTGACGATATTGGATTCCATCCGTCTCGGATCTTGTGAACGTGATATCTCGACAACAATTTGACCAATCAACTTCAAACTCGAGACGGTGCTTCACATCAGTTAGACAGCGATTGGTATTGATTTTCATTGAGGTAGTATGTAATCCAAGATGGCTGCCATTGACCATCTTGGATTTCACTCACCCATATTGTACCCATCTGTGTTGTGAACGCGATATCTTGATCTATTCCACTCATCGATTTATAAACCTCACCATCCACAAATCCATATACAACTACAGACTTACATTCCAGTGTTACACTACCCATTACTGCTTCCCAAACCTCCTCAAATTGTCTCAACAATTCCAGATGAACGTCTCTTTCCACATACACATATCAACTTTCCAAGTTATATTTAAGGAGATATTGGAAGCGTATATGCTGTATGCTCTCAAACAGGCTACTTGGCGGAGGACCTGCTAGCTACTCAGCTTGTTACTATAGCAACTGAGTCATGGTTCTCCTTGACATCATAAAGTAAATCTGCTTTCTGTAACGATTGTTTTAATTGGTAGAATTCGAAAATAGAATTACCACGTGTGAAAAAGAGAATTACCACGTGTGGAAAACCCAGCGAAATACCACGTGTGGAAATTATTTATCACGCGACGTATTTCCGAGTAATGATTGGATGATAAATACCACGCGTGGTAAATAATTTCCACACGTGGTATTCCCAGTTCTATATATCATTGGTGGATATTTTCCAAATATCCGCATGTGGTATTTCCTGGTTGAATAATTGGTCGAAATATTCACACGTGGTAATTACCAGTTAAACCATTGGCTGTATTTTCCACGTGTGGAAAAAAGAATTACCACGTATGGAAAACAAGAAGTTATGACACTGATGGCTTTCCAAATAGTCCTTATGCAGGTCTGTATACTCCGTAATCACCGCTGCTGAATATAGTACTCCGCGCGACTAAGATTTTAGCTGTCCGTTTAAAATAATAATCAATCAACGCGGAGAACGCACAAGGCTGCTTCGCCAGCTTCATGGGACCTCCTTATACTCAGACGAAAACCGATTTTATTCTGAGGAAAAGCTGAAGTCTGAGAGGGAACGACACGGGGTTTCTCTTAATACAATACATTCACGGATACGAATATCGGACTCGAAAACAACCAGAAGGAGATGAAATATACGACACATTGCCTGGTGCTATTTGCTCAAATATAGGCAAGTTTGCAGTCATCCCGTCAGGAATGCTATTCGGAAAGACTATTATAAACGGCTATAGTCTTCGTCCTGGCCGATAGATTATCTGTCATGGTTCGGCTTTGTCAGATGAACCATGATTAGGAGTGATGGTACGAACAGGAGTTAAAGTTTATTTCAAACTTTTTGCATCCTGCTCTTTTCATTCCCGGACAAAAAAAAATCCTTATACTTCAGAGAAAATGCTGAATTGTTAACATGACCAAGCAGTAATTTATCCCGTAGAGCATGTCTTTTTCATTGAGGATGAAGGAAGCTCACAATAATCGTGTCTTCTCACAATGATTTGTGAGAGGAAGTATGGTAGCAGTCAGCACAGTTTTAGCTACAGCAACAGGTTAGTCCGAGCTTCCCCTATAACTCTCATCTACGAAGATGATTAATTTCTGAGGGATGTCAGTACAGAATATATATCAGTTTTATTTTGTTTAATTCATAATTCTTCGTTTTCAAAGCTTTATGCTTCTAGGAACTATTAGAAAATAATGATGGGCAATCAATTGGTCGTTATCTAAACTGTATAACACCCCCTTAATTTGTTGACGCACATGTATGCAAACTTGCACGTGGGACTCCTTACAAGAAGCTTTGTATCCTTCCGCTTGACGTGTCCCACAGTTTACCGCCATTATGACACAATCCAGGTGCGTTATTGAAGAGCCTCTTCACCGTTCAATTATACTGAGGGATGTGCTGAACGACTGCACCTAATACCGCGAACGAATACAATAGTCAGCAACAACGATGAGGTTATCAAGCCTCGGCACTCGCTTTGATTCCCCGCACGTGCGAAGATATCGGTGCCACGTGACTTTACCAGTAATTACGGGTCCGCATCGTCTTACGCCAGGAGCAAAGGAAATTGAAATTTCACGAATAACTGAACGATTTCATTCTAAATAAAGATTTGATAAACTTGATTTTTCAAGTCCCGGGATTGATTATGAACAAACTCCTGACACCGCCGTTGGTTGAGGAGCTTGGATTATGATTGCGAGAAGTGCCGAGAACATACTCAAGGTCTGAATCGGAATTCTTCGGAACTCTCCGGGAAGGGTTTCACGTGCATACATTCGAGATTAAACTCATGACCGTTTCCGAATATTCTCACGACTGCACGTCATCCTGTTCATCAAAGCATGGATATATATTATCCGAAATATATCCGAGCTTAATGAGAATATTATTCTAGCCTTACAAACAGCCGATGACTGATCAACAAGTCATATATATGTACCCGTATCAGCACTTTCATAAGAGTATCGGTGAATAAACTAAAAAAAAATCTCTAAGAAAAAAATACGCAAACAATTGAGAATAAAAATAACCCGGAAATTGACATTAATTTGACGTGGGCGGACACAAAACAGGTGTAGGAAACCATCATCTTACTGTAAGCATAGTGAGCTCATAAATGTGGATATCATTGAAAATCAAAGGTACCAAAATTGAGGTCAAAGGTCAAGGTCACCGGGCCCCAAAATCAGTAAAAATCTTAAATCCGTGCTCTGTCAAAACTACTGAGTCTGTGTATAAAAAGTACACAAACGTGAGGCAAAATTTATCATGCACAGTGGTGTGTACCTTCTATACAGTTTTTGTCTACTTCTAGAAAAAATTATGCCGAATATACACATCGATGTGTACATGACGTACACAAAAGTATGTATAAAAGGTACACACCACTGTGCATGATAAATTTTGCCTCACGTTTGTGTACTTTTTATACACAGACTCAGTCAAATTGTGTGTGGTATTTTTTTTTTGTGCACCATGTAGTCTTGAGAGTGTGCTATAACTTCAGTTCAAGGATTTGGGTTGCGAACAAAGATCAGGTATATGCCTCAAGCTCATGGAATGCAACAATCCTATTGAAGTCAAAAGGTCAAAGTTCAAGGCTATTGTGGAAAAAAATCGGAATCATTAAAAAAAACCCATAGAAGATGTATCGGGTAAAAAATATAGAAAATCGGTAAAAATGTTTATGGCGTAAAGATCGGCATGTAATTTCAAATGTTTACTTCATGAAATCGCACGTATAAATATTAAAAAAGGTATCTTAAGTCCCAGTCCCACTTAGGCGAACATCTTTACGAAGCTTGTATCTATTCTAGCTTGTATCTATTCGCCTGACGGGAAAACCGAGTTTCCTAAACAAGTTCGCTTAAGTGGGACTGGGGCTTTATTACTCGTAAACCTATTGTACATGTGTATTTGATGTCACTAATAACTTTCGTTTATAAATATTAATTTCAGCGGTTGGAGGGTTGACCTCATGGGCCGTGTACAAGTTACATAGACAGAGACTCCTGCCTCAGACATACAATGAAAAGGCCAACTTCAGGTGAGTTTATTCACCTGAGCATTCCTCGTGTTCATAGGTTAATATATTCCAGCTTTAGATCCTCGTGGCTCATATTGTGCGTCGTACTCAAAAAAGAGTCAATATATCCGAATTCAGAAAAGGATTTATCTCCCTTGTACCACTAGGGGCGCAGTGGTGCAGGGGACTTCCGGTACGTACCAAAGGCCAAAGTAATTTTCAATTATTCTAGAATACTGTATTTAAAATGTATACGAGACCTATCGATTATAAACAGTAGATAAATATTTCTCGTAATAAATAGTATTTCAAACAAATAGTCTGGAATAGTTTCTTAATCTAACGTTTGCAGGGACCTCTGGTAACAGTGAACCGAGGTCATTTCTTATCAAAAGCACAATTTTGTGCCTACCATCAACACGTTGACTGCCAGTACGATTATACTCGTAGTTTTGGGTGTACCGCATTCTGCCACTACGAGTATATTCGTATTAAACATAGGTGAACTCAACGAAAATTACGGACTGAAAAATTTTTTCACTGTGCCAACTACGACTTAACTCGCTATATGGGGGAATACCCATATAGCGAGTTAACTCGTAGTTGGCATACGCTAGAAACAAAAAATCTCAACCAGGATTCGATATACTGATCACGTGACTTGGCAACCGGGACAGACACACTGTATTGAAATGGCAGTCAAACCGGGACAGACACACTGTATTGAAATGGCAGTCAACTAAAGAGCGCCGGTGATTGGGGGGTGCAATACATGCATGTTACATTGTCTATATACTTTTTGCTGGTTTTGCGACACAGGACAATAATTCTTATGACGATGATCAGACAAAGCGTATTCATACACATATATGATCGTTATTGTATTTTTCAGGCCCCATGTTTGAAAACAGATTTTAAGCCCGACAATGCAAGCACAGATGTACACAGCAACGACGCGGGATCTCTCTGAGAAGCTCAATTCTTTGCGGAAATGCGACATACAGACAGTTACCATTCAAGGCATCGGTTAGCTATATGAATATTAGAGACGTATTTAAAATATAACAGTGCTTTCATCCAGTGTTACAGCTTCGTCCTCTCAAAGCCAGATCTAGAGGTGATGTTATCATGAGCAACTCGGCCCACAGGCAGCTTGGAGTCGAGAGTATATGCCACCATAGTTTATATATATGAAGAGAGTGAAGGCAGGAAACGGTGTCTCAGTGATTACTTAATAATTTTGTATCAAACTCGGCAGATCTCCCGGAAATACCCTTGTTCATGCGGAAGGGCTTTGTTCCCGCATGTTTCTTTGTGTGCTTTTTCATGCACAGGTAAATCGACCAATCACGACTCGATTTAACTCCGTGAGACAGTCCCTCAAAAATACAGTCAGATGCAAGTGAGGCCAAAAATATTTTGCGCCAACACTTCCATTGAATTTGCTCGAAGATTAATGTGGTATTTGCCAAGATTTGTCCACCTACTCTCAGCGCCGTTTCCTGCCTTCACTCTCTTCATATATATACAATGTTGCGGCATATATATCCTCGACTCCAAGCAGCCTGTGCTCGGCCTGACCACTCTCGCTCTTGGTACATGAACTACGGTATTCGTGTTTTAAGATCAACGCTCAATGATTTTTTGGTGCATGGCTTCATATGTGTTTCAAAGTTTTGAAATATTTTTAACTATAATTTATCAAGATCAATGCTAATGTGTAAATTTAAGTGGATATATTATGAATACTATACAAACGTTTGTTACGCGATTCAAGTCATATTGTTGGTTGTTGAATACAAACCTATTTATTAGTAAACCAAAGAGTGGCCTGAAAGGGTGAGATACAGGGCTTACTTTCTTGTACATGTATTTCACAAAGACGGGTAAGCAATTTTAATATATTAATATCCTATCAATGCTCCCCAACGTCGCTTGCGACATATCCAAATGGAGAAGCAGCTAGGATTTAATTTTAATTAGATTAACGGGTAAGGCACTAGAATATCTCTATTCCTTCTAATTATTCGAACAACATTTCTAGACTTAGAAGCAGAAAAAACATCTTTCTCAACTGAGGCTAAATACTGTAGCATGGATATGTTATTCATCTCAAGAACGGAAAAGACAGGTAGTGAAATATGTAGAATGTTAGCAGAATTTTTCTCTGCAGATGCCTGACGTTAACTTTTGCAGTCTGAATAATTAGAAGAAACAAGGTATATGTCAGAAGTATTGTTAACTGTTTTTTGTTACCGTTGTATTTGAAGTTCTGACTGGATACAGACATAACATTCTCGAAATATTGAAACTAAGACAGTTTACGGCATCATATCAATCGATTTACGGCATTCTCGAGCCAGTCAATGGAAATAATTGAATACCGTATTCATTTAAAGCGGAAGTACCGTCATCTTCATTTTATCAAGCCAATTTCTACGTTCCAACTTGTGTTCAAAATCCGAGATGTAAATTTCACCTACGAACGATCGATCGACGAACCAATCAGAACCTACACACCGATTTTGTGTAGTGACATCATCCTCAAGTAGCGGCGCCATTCCTTTCTAATATGGTGATTGCGTGGCCCAGTATATAGGTCAGCCAATCAATAACGCTCTTCTGCGACACATTTGAAATTCAAAAGGGTTCGAGGTCATTGACGTTTCGTGTCTATTTATAAGTTCTTTGAACATTGATGGGGGTCAGATACATCAAGGGAAGTTCGAAGTGGGAACGTAGAAATTAGCTTGATAAAATGAAGATGAAGTACGGTGCGATAACCGCATAACATCCTTGTCATTTTGCATCAATGTAATCTGATATTGGCGTAGCATGAGGACGAAACAGAACGAGAGGACATGAAATTCACAAGTTGCTATTATCCTAGTTCATGTATGCCGGTGATTGTGCATAATTATTTTACACGTGTATGCTTGTATACGAAACCACGTGACCCATATATCTGTTATACTTAACATTGTGGCTATCTAACATTGAGACAAAATGCTATTTATTGAAAGTTATTTTTATTCAATCTTCTACTTATCAGTAATTGTATGGTTGTGTACATTAATGAACCAATACAGTATTGTGTTAAAGTTTTGCTTTGATAGAAATCCTGGAGGCTGTCAGCATGAGCATGTACACAGAAAAAAAATTCCTTAAAAATTTAAGGAATATTCCCCGACTATTACACCAGCGGAATATTCCTCAACATAACTGAGGAATATTCCTTGCCATGTTAAGGAATTTCCTCAACATGCTACGGAATATTTCTTATTGAATTTTAAGGAATATTTCGCTGGTGTAATAGTCGGGGTATATTCCTTAAATTTTAAGGAATTCTTTTTTCAGTGTACTGACACCTTTTCCTAAATAGCAAGATAATATAAATCCTATTTAATACAGTTATGCCAGTTATTCCAAGGCAACAACTCTTCTCCTCCCCCCCCCCCCATACATTGGCATGGAAATGGAACTTAAACGAGATAAAAACTGCCGACATGGTCCAGGCAGACATTGGACTGCTATTCGGTGAATCGGTGTCTATTGTTATTGATTTAATTAATGCGAGAATGCAGCTCCAACAAATAATTCTGGTTGTCCTGGTACAAATTATAGAATATGACTTCACTTTGAGGGGAAACTCATTCAGGCATTGTACAATTTTATGCTAGAGCTTTTACGGCTGCCAAGTTATCTTTTCTTATGATGAATAATTGCGAGATAACTATATTCAACTATATTTCTGTACTTTCGAATGTGCTTCAAGTTGGAGGCCTTAGTGTATATATCTGTTTTAACGCCGCTTCGGAAAACATCGGCTGTTGTGCTCGTTGCTGAACTGGCTCAGCCAATAACAATCCAGTCAATATGCAGTAATTCAGTCTACAGTAGTTCATTCAACTGCATGTCAGTCAACCGGAGCTCGTGCGGCAGCAGTTCAGTCAACAGCAATGCTATGGTCCATCTTTCGTGTCTGGGTAACAAAACAAAGTTTCTGGGTACAAAAATGAGTCTGAACAATATAATCTTTCATAGAGACCACAGTTTTTCCACAGGGGCTCGTTACCGTTGTTAATTGGTTAAATAGGTTGATTATAGGGGGGGTCGAGGTCGATAATAAAAGAGGCCTCGACCCCCCCCCCCCACCATAATCAACCTATTTAACCAATTAACAACGGTAACGAGCCCCTGTGAGTTTTTCAGTCAGCAGTAGGCCAGTCTACAGCAATACAGTCAGGAGTTATTCAGTCGTCTGTATAGTTCAGTCAACAGCAATTCAGTCAGTAAATGTTCAGTCAGCCCTAATTCAGTCAGTAGTTATGCAGTAGATAGTAGTCCAGTCAGCAGTGACTTAATCAACAGTAATCTGGGCCAACGGTGGCTAAGTCACTAGCCGTTCAGTCCAAAGCAATACAGTCTAGTGTAATTCAGTCATGTGTAGTTCAGTCAGAAGTAGTTCAGTCGGCTGTAGTTCAGTTTACAGCAATTGAGTCAATAGTACTTTAGTCAACACTAATTCAATCAAAAGTACTTCAGACGACAGTGATGTAGTCAACAATAACTTAATTTAGTCAACGGTCACTAGAATTATGTCAACAGCGGTGCAGTCAACAATAATTCAATCACCATCAATTCAACCAACAGTAAGTCAATCAAAACTGTTTCAGTCGCCGGCAATTCATTCGTCAATAAGGTAGTTCAGTCAACACTGATTGAATCAACGCTGCTCTAGTCAGCAATAGTTCAGTCACCAGTAGTTGAGTCAACACTAATTCAATCAAGAACATTCCAGTCAAGGGTAATTCATTCGGCGGTAGTTAACTCAACAGCAGCTCAATCAACAATAATTCAGTCAATCATTCAATCACCAGTAATTCAGTCAACACTACCGTAGTCATTCAACAGTAATTCAGTCGACAGTAGTTTTGTCAACAGCAACCCAATCAAGACTAAATCACTCAACATTATTTCGGTTAAAGTGTAACTGTGGTACTTTTGCAAGTTTACGTCATATCCAAGATATCTTCCAAATTATAGAATGTATACCTTGTTTCTTGTTTTAAGACTTTAATTTCAGCAATTTCAATGTTATTAATGTTATTGCAGTGCACAGCGCCACAAGCATGTCAGAACGATAAACCACGTCACAACGCAACATATTTGTTACAAAACTGTCCCATTCTCTGCATTGCCGTGACGTCCCGCAGACAGAACACGACGCTCGAAGTATGACGTCGTTAACGTCATCTCTGACGTCAAAAGCGGCAGAGCAGATTTCTCTCTCACTGTAGAAAGCTGTCTTTGAACCCTCTGAGACAGAATACTAGTGAAATATTAGGGGAAAAGTTTAATACGTTTTGTTAATCACATCGTTATCTTGAATATGACAAACGCTTACACAAGTGCCACACTTACACTTTAACAGTTGATCTACCAACATCTTGTCCATTCGTCAGTTGCTCTGTCAACGACTGTAGTCAGTTATCATATAAACCAAATACTCTGACAACAGTACCAGTAGTTAGGTTAGTTTGTCAACAACCAATTCAGCCATCGGTAGATCAGTCACCAGTAGTTCTGTCCACAACTAATTTGTTCAGCAGTAGTTCTGTCAATAAATAAAGAGCGACCAGCTGTCGTTCTATTAAAAAACTGGTTTGTCAACAGTAGTTCTGTCCACAACTAATTTGTTCAGCAGTGGTTCTGTCAATGAATAAAGAGCGACCAGCTGTCGTTCTTTTAAAAAACTAGTTTGTCAACAGTAGTTCTGTTAACAGCTAGGTATGTCACCAATATTCAGTATTTAGTTTCAACTAAGTACTGTCAGAAGTATATTTATCTCATTCACTAGCTCCGATCTGCAATAGTTCTTTGTAATAATATGTCGGAGACCAGTGGATCTGTCATAAATTATTCCGGTTAATAGTTGGGCAATGAGTTGGATTTCAGGGAGTGGAATTTATCCCACACAACGAGAATTTGTGCATCTCGCCATTTTCCCTGGATATGTGACAAGATGTATCAAATCAACATAACGTCTCCTTAGCTTAACGTCTATATATATAATGAAACATGTGACCGAAATCCTATTGAATTCATGTGCCATAGTTGTAAATACTAACCCTTTGTATTTAATTTGAGTTTCTGTTTCAAGATTCGAAACTGTTGAGTTTCTGTTTCAAGATTCGAAACTGTTTCAAAACTGAATAAAAATAACTAAAAGCTATAGGTTTTGCTTCTATTTGTTTTCTTTTTATACGCCCGTCGATAGACGAGTTCGTAGATTGCAATCAGGATTTCCGTCCGTCTGTTTGTTTGTCCGTCTGTCAACTTTTGTAAACTGTGCTAGATCTCCAGTTTCAGGTTATAGATTGGTACCAAACATTAGGTATACCTTACCCATTTGGCAAAGCGGAATCCTATTCATTTTGAGGTCAACAGGTCTAAGGTCAAGGTCACTTTGACCAAAATCAGTAAACCATTGAAAATTGTTATGTTTATGCTCCAAGTACAGATATGTGGATTGCTTTTCAAAGAAGAAGCCCATTGTTTTTATAGTCCCGCCAAAGGCGGACGTAGTATGTGATGAATGTTTCCGTCCACTCGTCTGGGACAGTTTTCTATCTACAGTTCTAACTTTTGGTGAGTGCATACCCTACGGGGAGACGATGTGTGGCGTAGAAAAATGGAGGTCGAGGTCGAAAGTCACTGACCCAAAGAGTAAATCATTGAACTGTTTGTATCCGGTCTATCGGTTTTCTATCCACGGTTGCAATTTTGGATACATACCAAAGTTAAGGCCGAGGCCAGAGGTCAAAGATCACTGCGGTCTAAAAATAAGGAAATCTTTGAAAACGGCTAATTTTATTCGGTTCATTAGGGGGAAATGATGTGTCGCATACCAAATTTGAGGTCAGAGTCAAACGTCAAAGATCACCGTGGCTCGAAAATCGAAAAATCATTAAAAATCATATTGTTATGTCAGCAGATACCTTAGGGGGAGACGATGTATTACGTACCAAATTGAGGTCAAGGTTAAAGGTCAAGGTCACCGTGACTCAAAAATCAGGAAAACATTAAAAGATCGCAAATCAGTATAGACAGTATGTTAAGATGAGACGTGTCACATACCAAACTGAGATCAAATTGTACACAGGTACTTGGACCACGCAGAAAAGTTTAAGCCCCTTTAGACGACATCGCTCAAGGGTCACAGAAGTCACAAACAAGATAATGCCGTATGGCCATTTTGCATCCTTAAGTCATATTCCTTGAAGGTTTGGATACAAAATATGCATACATGTTTCCCATGGTTACTAAATGTCTGTGATATCCATTCTAATGTTATGGACTGGTTTTTACCCCTCGGGCAAATTTTTCCCGAAGGGTATTGTCGTCGTCAGCGTCGTCTGTCTGTCCGTCTGTCCGTCTTTCTTGTGAACAAGATATCTCAAGAACGATTATAGTCAGGCATTTTAAATTCATACCACGTATGTATCGGGTGAAGGGTCAGAAGCCTATTGAAAGTGACTGACCGTGACCTATTTTATCAAGGTCAAATTCTTGTATTTGCTATATTTTTTGAAGGATTAAAGCTAGGGTCTCCGAATTCATATTATATATGCAACTCGTGATTGACTAGAAGCCTATTCCAGTTGACTGACCTTGACCTATTTTTATAGGTCATATACTGTTTATTATGATATAGCATGAAGAAATAAAGCTAGGCTTTCCAAATAAATACTATGTATACATCTGGCGAAGGTCCAGAGGTGTACTGAAGATGACTGACCTATTTTATCAAGGTCAAATTATAGTATTTGCCATAGTTTTTGAAGGATTGAAGCTAGGGTCTCCAAATTCATATTACTTATGCAACCGGTGATTGACTAGAAACCCATCCAAGTTGACCTATTTTTTCAAGGTCATATACTGTTTATTATGGTCTAACATGAAGAAATGTATCTAGGCTTTCCAAATTGATACTATGTATACATCAGGCGAAGGTCCAGAGGTGTACTGAAGATTACTGACCTTGACCTATTTATCAAGGGCAAATTTAATATTTGCTATATTTTTTGAAGGATTGAAGCTAGGGTCTCCAAATTCATATTACTTATGCAACTGGTGATTGACTAGAAGCCTATCCCTGTTGACTGACCTTGACTTATTTTTTCAAGGTCATATACTGTTTGTTGTGGTTTAACATGAAGAAATATATCTAGGCTTTCCAAATTAATACTATATATTCATCTGGCAAAGGGTCCAGACATGTACT
Organism: Hanleya hanleyi; assembly: GCA_036873755.1. Lineage (NCBI taxonomy): Eukaryota > Metazoa > Mollusca > Polyplacophora > Lepidopleurida > Hanleyidae > Hanleya > Hanleya hanleyi. The sequence goes on from JAVTVY010031232.1 coordinate 116,523, forward strand.
GAAGATGACTGGCCTTGATCTATTTTGTCAAGGCCAAATTTTAGTATTTGCTATATTTTTGAAGGATTGATTCATGATTGACTAGAAGCCTGTCCCAGTTGACTGACCTTGACCTATTTTTTAAAGGTCATATACTGTTTATTATGATATAACGTGAAGAAATAAAGCTAGGCTTTACAAATTAATACTATGTATACATCTGGCGAAGGTCCAGAGGTCTACTAAAGATGACTGACCGTAACTTATTTTATCAAGGTCAGATTTTAGTATTTGCTATATTTTTTGAAGGATTGAAGCTCGGGTTTCAAAATTCATATTACTTATGCAACTGGTGATTGACTAGAAGCCTATCCCAGTTGACTTACCTTGACCTATTTTTTCAAGGTCATATACTGTTTATTATGATATAACATGGAGAATATAGCTAGGCACTCCAAATTAGTACTATGAATACATCTGGTGATGCTCCAAAGGTGTGCTGAAGATTACGGACCTTTACCTATTTTATCCTTGACCTATTTTATTCAGGTCAGATTCTATTTAGTACAATATTTCATGAAAGATTATATCTACATTGTCCAAATTTATTCCACTTACGTCTGGATCTGAAGTATATTGAAGAATACCAATGATCTTGACCTATTTTGAAAAAGTCAAATTCTATACGTTAATTCTAAGATCTCCAAATTCATGTTCCCTATGCAATTAAGTTAGAATTGACTTGAAATTTTTTGAAGATCTAAGATGAAATTACTTGATTTGATTATAAGCTTTTTAGAAGAGTATATTTAGAGCTAAGAATTCGGTCATACTCTCAGAAACTCAGACCTTGGCAAAAGCTGAACTACAGTCAACCCTACTAGATCAGATTTTTGTTAATCTAGTTCTATAAATACACTGGTGATATTATACATTGCATGATTGTTGGGTTTAGACAATAACTGATAGCCGAGGGGTATTGAAGCCCATTGGGCTATTTTCCTTCACATGTGTTCGTCATTGTTCAGGTTGCACGTGTGTATATTGAATCAGCTTTTGACTGAATGTGCTGTCACAGCAGTAGTATATAAAAGTTAAACCTATTCCGATTTGTGGAGGCGTAAATAGGGCGTAACCGTTGACCTCTGACCTGGGTGTGGGGTGATCCTGGGAGTTAGAAGTCCTCGTTGATCGGTGACGTCATGGTGCGCATACGCAGTCGTGGAAATGTAGAGACAAGGCATCTCTGGGAGAAAGATACATCGGCCATCCTTGGTCCATCTGTGGCGTGCATATTCTCGTACTGAAGCTCTCGTGGTGTGGAATAAGACTAGAGTACTGTCCACATTGATCAGTGAAGTCATGGTGTGCATACGCATTTGAGGTGAAGTAGAGAATTAGCGTTTATGCTCATGCCCGCCTGACGCCACCGGTCCAGATTTTGGCCGATGACGTCACTCAGCCAGATTTGTCCTACACTCTGCAGAAAATAATATATGCAGTTTAACTCTTGGTTTTTGACAAGCACCAAGGTTGACCAATAACCTTAGAAATTGGCTTGTGTGTGAAGATAATGTGCTCTTACTATAGACGTGGCGGTAAGGTGACCCCGATGGCTTCCGATTAGACGGAAATCAATGCACGAAACGACATTGACACATTTTCCCACACTCGACACGGCCTCGGATAATGTAGGACATTAGTACCTCGTCTCGCACTGCTTGGACTCCATATTGGCATCCATGTTGAACGCACAGCATCACGCCGAAACTCTGAACACCGCATGTCAGCTGTATGACTTCCGTTGCCACGGAGATCAGCTTTAGACGCAAAACCAGGAGAAACAACTCAAGTTAGAAGAGATCCCTCGGGGGTAGATTCAATATCCATTTCATTTGGATATATATTTTATCTCCTGATAAGAGAGAAATATAACGCGGACTATGAGAGCGGAACATATCCTTTAGCATGTGGTGTGCCTTACGTGCGGCGGATCACGGTTTAACTGAGAGCTGTAAAATCCCTACACCATTAATGCGCGAGATACTATGACTTCGACAGAATAGGCCGAGCAGTCGCGAATGATTTTCCCAAAAGGATTTCAGCCAAAGTTGAAGCAGGGACCAAACTGTAGCACCCTCTGTTAAATCAAGATATTGACAGACAGTGTGAGCGTGCTGTTCCTGCTGTCTCCTCTCCAGTGATTGGTCATTTGACCCACACCAGTTTAAAATAACACGAGCATTCTCAGTGCTTCACTATTTATAGAAGCCATCCCAGCCTTCATACACAACCTGTTGGCTGTCTCATTTAACCCCATAACGCAGCACGGCCTCGCTTTCGGTCGCAAAATTTGCCGTCTTATGGGAAAATGTTGTTGTTGCAGCTCCGTATGAGGGTCAAATACTATACCCTGGGATCGAACTCTGGATCGCAGATCCGGTTTAGTCGAGTTATTTCTCAATGTTAATATAATATATATGTGAGTGGCATGTTAAATTCATTGTATCAGGTTTTGCTTGGCGATGGAATGGAAAAACGAGACGAAGCATGGCGATGTCGATCTGGGCGAAACCAGTCAGATTAAATCTCGGGTCAGATTTGCCTGGGTTCGTTTGCCCAGTTACCGTATCTTCGTACAATGAGCGTTAAATTCCTTCTAACTTCCTTAACTAACTGGCAGCTGCCATCACTCACTGCAAGATGAAAGAGATATTCTCCTCCGTTACCTTGATGTTCATTTCTCCAAAGCCGATTTAAATTGTCAGTTTCGGAGAGATATCACTATGAAATTTCGCTTGGCGAGCTCGCAAAGAAGAAAATACATCAGTGTTTCTGATTGGCGATAAAAAATACTGGTAATAGGCATTAAAGATGTCCGAGTCAATATTTAACGATAATTAACAGGACAAGTACTGTTGCACTCGACACGATCTCGGATAATGTAGGACATTGGTACCTCGTATCGCACTGTTAGGAATCCATATTGGCATCCATGTTGAAAGAACTGTATCACGCCTAAACTCCGAACAGCGCATGTCAGTTGTATGACTTCCTTTACCATGGACATCAGCTTTAGACGCAAAACCAGGAGAAACACCTCAAATTAGAAGAGACACTCCTCGGGTAAAATCAATGGAATATCCACTTCATTTGGATATATATTTTATCCCCTGATAAGGGAGAAATACAACGAGGACTATGTGAGCAGAAACACATCCTATAGCATGTGATGTGCCTCACGTGCGGCGGATCACGGTTTACAGCTGAGAGCTGTACATCATTAATGCGCGAGGTACTGT